>OZ022263.1:106436683-106644183 GCA_963978885.1 Nemotelus pantherinus | reverse complement strand
TTAAAACAGTGTCAATATATTTAGGCCCCAAATTCAAAATCGAACTTTTACACAGCAATATGCCGACACAGAAATGTGCGCTACTCCAATCTCGGCTCGTCAGTAAATTCAAGTCATGAAGGTAGTAGACAATGGAGTGGCCATTTGTAATGTTTTGGAGGGGATGAAACCAGTGACATAGTAGAAATGGAGTGGATATGCCTGTAGCAAATATGCTACTGATTAACCCTGAGTCTACATTGGCCATGAGCTCTGCCATATGCGATGGCAACGAATGTCAGTTTATGGCATGTCATCTGATGCCTGGACAACGGTATGCCATGCCATATCATTTTGAAAATATCATTCAGCAGTGAACATATGCGCGCTATCCGGTGTTTGAAAGCACTGCGAAGGTTAGAGAAAGCTGAATGTGAGGAAAGGCGCAAATTGAGGAAGAGGCGAACATATAATTCCATAAGCAATCCTTTTGTTTGGATTCGCTTAGGATTCGTAACACTATTTCCCTCGACATCGCCATTTTGAAAATGAAAGCCTGTCAGAATATGGCCATGCAAATGTCTTGCCATATGGCTTGATATTTATGGTATGCCATCAAATATGTCATGCCATTTACGGTCTACATTTTCCATTTCCATGGCAAGTCAAATGTCATGCCATCTCCCATGGCCAATGTGGACGAGGCATAAGAAACTAAGGTAAAACTGGACTTGATGCCGGGTAAACTGGACTTGATGCGGTAAAACTGGACTTTATGCCCCACACAGCTGTTACATGAATTTCGCCGATAGATGTCGGGCTAATATGTTTGTGTTTTTGTGGTTGTGCGTTTGCTTTTGGGGCTTCTTTTCTTTCTTTTTTTCTTTTTCTTAATTGTTTTATCTTCTTTTTTCTTTTTTTGTCTTCTTTTTTCTGTTTTTCTTCATTTTTTCAGCCCTTCTACCATCTTTTCGCCGTCTGGTGGTGGAATTTCCCGGGTGTGGGGCATCAAGTCCAGTTTACCCCTTGATGCCCCACACCCGGGAAATCCCACCACCAGAGGGCGAAAAGGTGGTAGAAGGGCTGAAAAAATGAAGAAAAACAGACAAAATTATACATAAACATAAAAAAGAAGATAAAACAATTAAGAAAAAGAAAAATAAAAAAGAAAAGAAGCCACAAAAGCAAACGCACAACCACAAAAACACAAACATATTAGCCCGACATCTATCGGCAAATTCATGAAACAGCTGTGTGGGGCATCAACTCCAGTTTTACCCTTGATGCCCCACACAGCTGTTACATGAATTTGCCGATAGATGTCGGGCTAATATGTTTGTGTTTTTGTGGTTGTGCGTTTGCTTTTGGGGCTTCTTTTCTATTTTTTCTTCTTTTTCTTAATTGTTTTATCTTTTTTTTATTTTTATGTATAATTTTGTCTGTTTTTCTTCGTTTTTTCAGCCCTTCTGTGGGAAACAACGATGTTAGTAGTGCCATACGCACGAGCAGACACTGATGTCGGTACAAGGACCAAGCAAGCGTTCGGCTTGCTCTCTTCTCCCGCACACCTCGACAACGACGGTCGCATCGCTTTAGCTAATTATCATGTGTGTTTCTGTTAATATATTTCGAGTAGTTATTAATAAAGATTGTGTTGTATAGATAGTGACAGCTCTTTTAATTACTACATTGGTGACCCCTACGCGAAAGGATTTCGAGTGGATAAACGATATAGTGGGTAAACGATATAGTGAATAAACGATTTAGTGACAGTGTAAAGATGGCTACCGCATCGGACGATAAAACAGACGCCACAACGCCAGTAATACCGCGTCGCGTTTTCGAATCTTCGAGCCACAGTGTAGAAACATTGCAAGCAATTAAGTTACCACCGTTTTGGCAAAGACGCCCTACCTTGTGGTTCGTTCAGGTAGAGGCTCAGTTCGCGACAAATCGAATCACAAGCGATCTGAATCGATTTAACGTAATTGTAGCATCGTTGGATTCGGCAACTTTAGAACAAGTTGCGGATATCGTCGAATCGCCACCGCCAAATCGCTATGAGGCGATTAAGAATGCGTTAATTTCACGATTCGCTGACTCTCCGGAAAGAGCGTTGACGAAAGTATTGACAGAGCTCGAGCTCGGAGACAAAAAGCCATCACAATTATGGCGTGAAATGCGATCCGTAGCTGGTGATCGGCTAGGAGAAGAGGCGGTTCGAGCTTTATGGCTGCGAAGACTTCCCTCACGGGTACGCGCCATATTGACAGTTACTTCGGATATTAATATCGAAGCATTGATTATAATGGCGGATAAAATCATCGAAGAATGTAACGTCGCATCAATAGCAACAGTAACGTCGAATCAAGCACCGCCAACTCTGCAAGAACTGCGAAACGAAATTGCTGCGCTATCAAAACAAGTTGAAGCGATGAGAATGCAGACTCCACGGGCAAACAGAAATCGCTCCCGTAGTCGACAGCGGCAAAGGCGATCGCGCTCTAACTCGGAAGGACCAGTTTTATGTTTCTATCATCGCCGGTTCGGAGCTAGGGCACATAAATGCCGACAACCATGTGCGTTCACGGAAAACTAAAACGCTCGTCGTCATGTGCGGTAAATGACGACAGCCATCATGACAGCCGCTTGCTCATCAAAGAACGTCGAACTGGAATGATTTTCCTAGTTGATACAGGAGCCGACGTATCTTTAATTCCACCCGAAAAACAGAGTCTCCGCAAATCGCCGGCAACGCTACAGCTACACGCAGCAAACAACACTGTGATTAACACGTACGGCGAGCGACTTTTGCATTTAGACTTCGGGCTGCGGCGTTCCATGAAATGGTACTTCCATATTACGGATGTATCACGACCAATTCTTGGCGCCGACTTTCTCCGATCATTTAATTTAATGGTGGATATACGAAATAAGAGACTGGTTGATGGCAACACGTATCTCGCTGCTAACGCGACGATTTGCAGAGATACACAAAATACCATGACGGTTGTGTCCCGAAATAGCGAATTTCATGATCTGCTGTCTAACTACGCAGAGCTTGCAACAACATCCAATTTCAAGAGTTCCCTGCCGCACGAAGTTTGCCATCGGATCATTACCACAGGAGCACCTGTTGCGGAGCGAATGAGACGCCTGGCACCAGAAAAATATGCCGCCGCCAAACTCGAATTCGAGTATATGCTCGCTATGGGAATATGTCGCCCATCTGATAGCCCTTGGGCCAGCCCGCTACATTTGGTACCCAAAAAGTCAGGTCAGTGGAGACCATGCGGCGACTACCGGCGTCTGAACGCAATAACTGTTCCTGATCGCTACCCTATAGCACACATCGAAGACTTTGCCAATCGATTACACGACAAAAGAGTTTTCACCACGTTGGATTTGGAACGAGCGTACCACCAGATACCGATACATCCCGAAGACATTCCGAAGACGGCGGTTATTACACCATTCGGATCGTTCGAATTTTGCCGAATGACATTTGGTTTGCGCAACGCAGCGCAAACGTTTCAGCGCTTCATTGATACGGTTCTACGTGGTCTCAATTTTTGTTTCGCGTACATCGATGACATTCTGGTAGCATCAAAAAATGCAGAAGAGCACAGAAGTCATTTGAAAGAAGTGTTCGAACGGCTTAAAGCATACGGCGTGAAAATTAACATTTCCAAGTGCGTTTTTGGAGCGAAGCAAGTTCAATTTTTGGGATATATGATTTCCAGCGAAGGAACCAAACCCTTGCCAGATCGAGTGACTGCCATCATCACTTATAAGAAGCCAAAGAACCTTCTCGAGCTACGAAGGTATTTGGGAATAGTGAATTTTTATCGACGCTTCTTTAAAAACGTAGCTAGAATACTTGCGCCACTTAACTCCCTGTTATCGAACGGAAAAAACAATAAAAGGCCAATCAATTGGACCCAAGATACTTCCGAAGCGTTCGAGGCAAGCAAGAAAATGATTGCAAACGCCACGCTAATTGCACATCCGAAAGAAGGAGCTGATTTAGTACTTCGAACCGATGCGTCTGACGTATCTATCGGTGCTGTACTGGAGCAAAAAGAGCGCAACACATGGAGACCGCTAGGCTTCTTTTCGAAGAAATTAAACGCAGCGCAAATGAAATACAGCACTTACGATAAGGAGTTGTTAGCTGTTTACGAAGCTGTAAAATATTTCAAGCATATGCTCGAAGCCAGATCATTTTCGGTCGTGACGGACCATAAGCCTTTAACCTTCGCATTTTTACAACGCTCGGATAAGGCTTCGCCTCGACAGATGCGGCAACTGGAATTTATCAGCCAATTTACGACGAATTTACACCATATTCAAGGATCGCTCAACACCGTGGCTGATGCACTTTCCAGGACAGATGTCGATGCCGTGAGTAAAATAGCCGCTCCGAGTGCTGAAGAGATTGCTAACGAACAAAGCAGCGACGTCGAACTACAAGATCTGCTTAAGACAAATACATCTCTCGAGCTGGTACCATTACCGCTTGGAAGTAACAATAAACTATATTGCGACGTTTCGCTAGGTTTTCCACGAACCTACATACCAGCGAACCTGCGAAAGAGCCTGTTCGACAGTATACATGGCCTATCGCATCCAAGCGGGAAAGCAACTTGTAAGCTCATAGCCAACAAGTACGTGTGGCCAAACATGAGAAAACAGATCGTCAGTTGGGCCAGGACTTGTGAAGCATGCCAGAGATCGAAAATTAATCGACACATCACACTGGCACCGCAGCAGTTTCCCTCGACGGACGCACGATTCCAGCATATCCATATAGATATTGTCGGGCCACTACCACCTTCACATGGATACACATATATCCTGACAATGGTCGATCGATTTTCGCGTTGGCCCGAAGCCATACCTTTGGACGACATCACAGCTGACACCATAGCTTCAACGTTTTTCATTTGCTGGGTAGAAAGATTTGGGACGCCCGAGACAGTTACAACCGATCAAGGTGCGCAGTTTCAGTCGGCACTATTCCAAGCCATGCTACAATTTGTTGGTACAAACCGAATTCGAACAACAGCATATCACCCGGCATCAAACGGAATGGTTGAACGATTCCATCGCACGTTGAAAGCTGCTATAATGTGCCACGAGACAACACATTGGATTGACGTACTTCCTGCTGTGTTGTTAGGTTTAAGGACAGCCTATAAAGAAGACATTGGTTGTTCAGCCGCTGAAATGTTATATGGGATGCAAATTCGGTTGCCAGGACAGTTCTTCGATGACAGCGCATCATCGGAGCAACCTTCTATTTTTATCGAAAGGTTTCGGCAAAGAATGGAACAGCTAAAACCAGCACCCGCATCACATCACAACAGCCAAAGTATCTTCGTTTTCAAGGACCTTAACACATGCAGTCATGTGTTTTTAAAACAAGGACCTGGAAAGAAATCTTTGCAACAACCGTATGCTGGACCGTACCAAGTCATCGAACGAGTTAGCGACCGCGTTTTCAAAATCCGGATTGCAAACGAGAAGATCATAACCGTAGCAGTCGAACGACTCAAGCCTGCACACATGGAAAACGTGCAATTGGGACCAACCACGTTGACGTCGACACACACAAGATATTCTCGCCCTGCAGCACGTAAAACTTATTCCGGATCGAATGCCAAAGCAAAACGCGTGACATTTCAAACACATTAATTTATAGACGTTGTCACTGGGGTAGGCTACTGTGGGAAACAACGATGTAAGTAGTGCCATACGCACGAGCAGACACTGATGTCGGTACAAGGACCAAGCAAGCGTTCGGCTTGCTCTCTTCTCCCGCACACCTCGACAACGACGGTCGCATCGCTTTAGCTAATTATCATGTGTGTTTCTGTTAATATATTTCGAGTAGTTATTAATAAAGATTGTGTTGTATAGATAGTGACAGCTCTTTTAATTACTACACCTTCTACCACCTTTTCGCCCTCTGGTGGTGGGATTTCCCGGGTGTGGGGCATCAAGTCCAGGGTAAAACTGGACTTGATGCCCCACACAGCTGTTACATGAATTTCGCCGATAGCTGCTAATAGATGTGTCAGCGTGCATTTCTCAAGCAATAACAACTGTAGTGTGTTCAATATTCTTACTATAGCAGCTATTAGTAGCTATTTTAGCAGCTCTGACTGTCCAATGTCACGAAATAGCTAGTTTGTTATGCCTGCTGTTTGACAGTCGGGCTGTCCAAGATTCCGGAATAGCTGCTAATAGATGTGTCAGCTATGTATGAACGTCCATTTTGCCTTTGCTACTTTCTCGCTATCCTCCAGACTGCGAGCAGCAAAAAGCAGCTGCCATAGAAGCCTGCTATGGTAGCAGCTTTTTGCTGCTCGCAGTCTGGAGGATAGCGAGAAAGTAGCTAAGGCAAAATGGATGTTCGTACATAGCTGACACATCGTTCAAACGTCATTTTTGATTAGAAATCGAAATTAAATGAGGTTTTTGTGTTTTAAAGACAAAGAAAATGAGCAATAAATTTAAAAATAGTGCTCTGATAAACTAAATACGGGCTTTTAAATACTTAAATTCAACTCGAGTTTTAAGTTGGCTTTTACACTGCGCAGCTATACTTGAGTTTTAAGAAAGCGTGCATGAAGCGTAAAAGGCTGGGTGCACTAATTCCTGTATCATTTTTTATTGCTCTTTTTCACATATATGGCGTCAAAAGCCGGAAATAAGTGATACGTTTGAAATATGTAAGAAAAATTTTAATGGTTTCTGCAGCTGTATCTTAAAAACTCCTAAATTTCATACAATTTCCAAAGTCCAAAGAAAGTATTGAACTGATTCGCGAAAATGCAAATATTAAAATTAAAAAGTTGAAACAAAATAATTTTTGAATTTCCTGTGTAAAGGCTGACCTCCGTAGCAGCTCTTGGCTGTCCAATTTCCATAGCTGCTTCACCTAGCTACTACAAATTTTGACACTTGCTAAAGTGATGCTATAGCATGCACATTGAACCATGGCCTTCATATAAAAGGCCTATCGCAAAAGCAATTAGCGTACAAGATGGCGGACCTAAGCTACTTTTCCCTACCAGTCCGCACAGTGATGTTTTTTATGGTTTTAAAGAAATTCACGAGATCCATCTACAAGAGATATGAGGAAACTCATATGTCATGTCAATCAATGTTTTTTTGGGATCTTTCACAAGCAATTTAGATATAAAAAGTCTTTAACATCAGACCTCAATTCATCGGGACACTTATCCGAAATACCGTTTGTATAGAAGAATTTGCAGATTATCAAAACATGATGATTTTTAAAGTGGAATAAATCTTACCAACCACAAACGGCAATTGTTTACAATTCACATTGCCGAGAGTAGGTGGCAGGTATTCCAAATTGCAAAGTTCTCGCGTATACAGCACAATAAATACATCACTTTCCCGACACTTATCCGAAATATCTTTTACGCGACAAAAACTTCGAAACCAGTCTCCGGATAGTAGGAAAATAGACTCTATTTCCTGATTCAAGCAAGCAGCACCATTCACATTACTAATTGTCAGAGAAATGTCAAACAATTGTCATTGTGCAATTCCCAATAAATCTTAATTACGAGAGCACTGCATCATTTTAAAAAGTAGCTTAATACCTGTCAGATTGCAAGTCGCGATAGGCCTTTTATATGAAGGCCATGATTGAACACACCCCTGATTGCAACTCTTCGCTGCGACAAAAGTTGAATCCATTTCGACCTGAGCTGGGCTCGGCTGCGCTTAGCTGCGACATGTCAACGTAGAGTGTACTCACTACTACGGAAAACCCATATAATCAGCTCAACTGACAGCTTGGCTGCGCTTGGCTGCGGTAAACGACGTCGCAGTGTGCTTCAGCGGTAAGAAGTTAGTTCCTACCAACCTGCGGACTCCGTATATGTATACGGACCAAAATCCAGCGAACCGGCCTGAGAATGTATTGTTGATCAGCCTGGAAAGTTGGATCACTCCTGAATCGTGATTCCAGCCTTTCTTTTAGCTACTGAATTTAAGTTGACCTCGATCCCTTTTGTTGTTCTTTTGTTTACTTTATACAAATTGCTCGCAATAGTTTGCTTATCATGCCAGCTGTCAACAAATTTTACATCACGACTGATAACCAATCTTTTCGTGTCCGGATTAAAACATCGATATGCTTTCGATTTGTCGTCGTATCCCACGAAAATAATTTCAATCGCTCTTTGGTCGAGTTTCTTCAGTTTCTCTTCAAAAATATGGACAAAACACTTACATCCAAATATCTTTAAATGTTTTACTGACATCTTAGCTCCAAACCATAGTTCGTAAGGGATTGCGCCGGTTGCTCTTGTTACAGTTCGATTTAAAATGTAAATCGCCGTACTCACTGCTTCGCCCCAAAATGCATTAAATAAATTTGATTCAGTGAGCAAACATCGTGCCATTTCGACAATTGTTCTATTTTTTAGCTCAGACACACCGTTTTGTTGTGATGAGTACGAAGAAGAATTCCGCCAGACGTTTACCCGTATACTCGCCGCCACGATCAGACCGAATAATCTTTGGCTTTTTGCCAAATCTAGTTTTCGTCATCCCTACAAAACCCTTAATGACATCTTCTACTTCATTTTTGTGGGCAATCAATTCCGATATTGTAAAACGAGAGTAATCGTCAGTCAAAGTTACAATATACCTTTTTCCGCCGAACGATGCCGTTTGCATTGGTCCGCATACGTCTGTATGGACCAAATCTAATGGTACCTTCGATACAGTCTCCAATTTCTTCGAAAATGGACTACGTGTTAATTTTGCTTTACAAAACGTTTCGCAGAACTCCTTTATCCCACAATCAACGATTTTTAGTCCATTAACCAGACCTTTTTGCTCCATTTTCCGTACTGCAGCTTGATCTCGATGTCCCATTTTCGATGCCATGCATGAATACAGTTGTCATTATGGTCGCCAATGGTTACATTCACCGTGTCAGTTTCGCGCACAACATACAAACCAGAATCTCGATATGCAATTCCGATTTGTTTGTCCTTCAGTTACAACACACCCTGTTGTTGCTCGAACTCAATGTGCCATCCATTGTCGATAAGTTTGCCAACTGCCAAAACATTTCCACTTATTATCGGACAATACAAAACTACAGAGATAGACACGTCATTCGTTGATCCGTATGCATTTGTGAGTTTTAACTTTCCACTTCCGATGCCTTTTACGATTTCAATGCCTCTGTTGCCAAGCTCGATATCCCCCTTGTATGATTCATCCAAAACTGTGAAGAAATTTTTTATTGTTCGTCACGTGCCGACTCGCTCCAGAATCCAATAACCACTGTTTTTTGTTTCGACTGGTCGACAGTCCAGTTATGAATAGATGATCCCGGTTCCGAACTGAATTACACTTGTCCGCATCTTTTGACGAATTATTAATCTTTTCTGCCTTCCATTTCTTATAATCAACACAATTTTTACGTATGTGATTTGGCTTCTTGCAGAAAAAACATATGATTTCCTTCTTCGTTTTGTTTTTCTGGATGATTTTCATAATCTTGTTTTCTGTTTCAGTCGAACTGCTCGTACGAACACGTCGTTCATATTCTGATGTCACCTTTTGTTGAACGAAAGCAAACGTCAACTCTTCCACGTTTCGCGCCTCAAGTGCCGTCACCAATACATCGTATTCTCTCGATAGGCTACTCAGCAACACGGCTACTTTCCATCGTTCTGTTATCTGGTCCTCGCTAATTGCATTCAACTTTGTGAATAAATCCAATAAATGTTGAATGTGCTCCGAAACACTGCCATTCTCCGCCATCTTCGTTGAACAAATCACTCGCATTAAGTGAATTTCATTACTCAGTGTCGCATTTTCATGATAGTTTTTCAGTTTGTTCCATGCACCAACCGCTGAACTTTGATCACGAATATGCGATATCTGATCATCTACAATCGAAAGGCCAATAATTGAAAAAGCTTCCTCGTCCATACGCAGCCATTCACTTTTCGAATTTTCGTAAGTTGCTATGACTGCTGCCGCTGCATCTGACACCGGTGCAGCCGGTATTGAAGTTGAAATAGCCTTCCATAGGTTCTCCTTTTTCAGCAACAATTCCATTTTAAATTTCCAGTTCATATAATTGCTATTGTTCAATTTCGCGAACTTTGCCTTGCAGTCAGCCATACTGAACACTTAACTTGCACTTCAATTATCGAGAACTATTTTACTTGTACAACGTGGCCTGGGCCCATAACCTGTTGGTTAATTCAAGTGTCTTTATTTGAACACGGTTAGCTTAAGACTGCAATACATGTCACTTGTTTTGTACTAGCTCAATTACAGTTGAAAAGTACTAAACTCAATTTTTGAACATGACTATTACAATGACTCGAAATTCAAAAGTGTATCAACGTAAACAATACTAATACTAGATTTCAACACTAAGAACTTAGCCAATGCCCTTGCAGTAAACTGAACACTATTGTCGGAGTGAAGGACTTCAGGCACTCCAAAGGTCAAGAAGATTTCGTTCCGAGACTTGATCATGGCCTCAGCAGTAGCTTTCGGCAAGGCCTTGAGCCACACAAACTTGGTGTAGTGGTCGAGCACCACGAGTAGCTGCACATTCCCATGTTTTGATCGTGGGTATGGGCCCATGAAATCCACAAACAAGCGCTGTAATGGTCGATCCGTATCTCGAGATGAGCCCATTAGTGGTCGCATCACGGCATTCGGAGGTTTAATTTGCTTGCATGTGTTACAAGCTTTGACATGCTCTGCAACGTCTTGCCTTAAACGAGGCCAATAATAATAGCGTTGCAGAAGCTCAATAGTTTTCCGAATGCCGAAATGAGAGCCCAATGGATCATCATGAGCACGGAGAATCAGCTCTTACTTGTGACTTTCCGGTACCCATAATTTGGTTGTGGGAATTTCAGTGGTCAGCGCTCCTGTCGTGTTGGTGGTAATGTAAACCCGCCCATCCCGAACATAAACGTTCATGAAACGGTCAGGCTGTTTTACGATTTGATTTACCAACTCGACAAATTTTGGGTCCTGGAACGCTGACTCGGGAATTATTGCAGCCATATGATGGTGCTCCGGCAAACATCCCGAAATGGCCATCGCCTCCTCGCCGCATCTATGTGCCCTTGACAAAGCATCGGGTACGATGTTCTGTGACGCTTTGCGATGCTCAGTGACAAAATCAAAGCCCTGCAACTTCAAACTCCAACGGACAAGTCTTCCAGAGACGGTCCTGTTGGTTCATGAGCCATTTAAGGCTAGCATGATCCGTGATGATGGTAAAGGGCAGCCCCTCGATATATGCCCGAAATTTCTTGACACTGTGCTCCTCAGCCAGGCATTCTAGCTCTGTGATGCTATAGTTGCGCTGCGCAGCATTTAAATTCGTGGACATATAAGCGATGGGGTGCTCTCCACCATCGTCATCCTTCTAGTGCTCCACCATCGTCATACTTCTAGTGCTGGCGTCACACTGAATATAAAAGTGTTTGGTGAAGTCAGGATTCACCAGCACTGGAGCAGAAACTAGCAATTCTTTAACCCTATCGAAAGCCACTCCCGCTCCTTCAGTCCACTGGAAAGCCTTTTTGCTTTTCAACAAGTCTGTCAGTGGTGCTATCACGGAAGCGAAATTAAGAACAAAACGACGATACCAGCCCGCCATTCCCATGAACCTTCTCACGTCTTTCGCACTTTTCGGTACTGTGTAAGAGACGATGCCAGACACTTTCTCGGGGTCTGCCTTCAGGATACCGTCACTGACCACATAGCCAAGGTATTTGATTTCCCTTTGAACGAACTTACTCTTTTCGACATTGATGGTGAGTTTAGCTGCATGTAACAGCTGTGCAACTGTGGAAAGAAGTTAAAAGTGCTCATCAAATGTCGAGCTTGTAATAAGTAAGTCGTCAAGGTAGACAAACACCTTGTCATGCAGCCCATGAGGTATAACCCGATCCATCAGTCTGCACATAGTTTGCGGTGCGTTACACCATGGCCTTCATATAAAAGGCCTATCGCAAAAGCAATTAACCTACAAGATGGCGGACCTAAGCTACTTTTCCCAACCAGTCCACACAGTATGTTTTTTTTATGGTTATAAAGAAATTCACGAGATCCCCCTACAGGAGATATGAGGAAACTCATATGTCATGTTAATCAATGTTGTTTTGGGATCTTTCACAAACAATTTAGATATAAAAAGTCTTTAGCATCAGATCTCAATTCATCGGGACACTTATCCGAAATATCGTTTGCATGGAAGAAATTGCAGATTATAAAAATTTGATGATTTTTAAAGTGGAATAAATCCTACCAACCACAAACGGCAATTGTTTACAATTCACATTGCCGAGAGTAGGTGGCAGGTATTCCAAATTGCAAAGTTCTCGCTTATACATCACAATAAACACATCACTTTCACGACACTTATCCGAAATATCTTATACGCGACAAAAACTTCTAAACCAATCTCCGGATAATAGGAAAATAGACTCTATTTCCTGATTCAACCGAGCAGCACCATTCACATTACGAATTATCAGAGAAATGTCAAACAATTGTCATTGTGCAATTCCCAATAAATCTTAATAACGAGAGGACTACACCATTTTAAAAAGTAGCTTAATACCTGTCAGATTGCAAGTCGCGATAGGCCTTTTATATGAAGGCCATGGTTACACAGACCGAAAGGCATGACCGTGAAATGGTACAGGGGTCTGCCGGGCACAGTAAGTGCCGTTTTCTCCCTAGATTCCGCGTCCAAAGGAATTTGCCAAAAGGCATCCTTTAAGTCCAGACTTGTGATGAATTTAGTGGACTGAAGTCGCGAAAGCAGCCCCTCAATCAAGGGCAACGGATACGCATCCTTCATGGTGACCTCATTCAATCTTCGGGCATTGAGACATAGACGCACTTTACCTGGCTTGCGTACTAGCGTTACGGGTGAGCTCCACGCACTGTGACTTTCCTCAATTAATCCCAGGGAAAGCATACGATCCAGTTCATCAAACAACAGTTTCTGGACCGCTGGAGAGACAGCATAGTGTCTCTGCTTGATGGGTTTCGCGGAACCGGTATCAATGTGGTGACTTAGCAAATAAGTTTTACCAAGCCCCAAAACCTTGGAAACGATGGAAACTGTTGTTTGACAAGCCCTAAACGTTGCTGATCCTCAGGAAGCAAATGGTGAAAACCAACAGCGGATGTTTCGGGCAAAACCTGAACAGCGGAGACTTGCACTGGCGCAATCCGAAACGTATTCCAGAAATCAATTCCCAGATATACGCGACCGGTCAAAGATGGAACAATTAAAAATCGTACCATCTTCAAGCGGTCGTTGAATCGCACCAGCGCACGCACGTATCCTAGAACGGGAGCCTTTTGACCCGATGCAGTAAGGATGTCAGTCTGCAGCATTGACATCTGCAGCCCAAGATCCTTAATCAGGTCCAAAGATCCCGCTCCAAGTATACTGACGCTAGCTCCACTGTCAAGGAGCCCCATGAGCTTCCGACCTTTTATTTCGATTTCAGCAAAAGGTCGGTTTTCCCCGTACGGTGTCAGAATTGAATCTGCGCAAGCTTGCTTCAATAGTTTTCGCAAGGTAAAGTACCTCCATGATCTCCCGAAAGTAGAATTCGATGACCAATTAGAGGAGCGTGTGCAACGAGAAGTTCGCCCATCTCCGGAGGCCGACCAACTAGAGGGGGTATTATAGGACTCGTTCAGAGGCTGATTTGCAGACCAAGGTGTTTGGGTCGCAGTGTCAGCAGTATTTGATGTTTTTATTGACGACGCCACAACTCTGGGTCCACATTGGTGGCCACATCCGTGGTCTCGGGACGCCGTTGTTGAGTGGAAGACGGACCGCTCCGAATCCCCGTATTCGGCACGATCCGTCGGGCGTTTCCCCAGTTGCTACAACGTGAACATTTAGGCTTCAGTATGCCAGGGGTCCCACAGCCATAACAAAAAATTCGAGTTGGTGGCACAGAACAGTCCTGATATGAGTGTCCCAGATCCTGGCAATTCCAGCAGATTTGGAGATCCGTGGAAGAATGTGCTGGACGAGAAGTTGCCGCTGGTAATTGCTGAAACGAATGACGAAATTGTGGTGTACGGGACGGTGGGGCGACCGTCATCCTCAAGCTCTTTCACTTCGTGAATCACTCGTCGACTTTGCGTACCTTCAGCTCGTTGACCTGACGGATACCATACTGCTTCAGTCGCAACACACCGTCGCAGCAACTCACGAGCGTTACGGAATTCGAGTCCAGCCAAGTGCTCTCGAAGGCGCCGGTTCATGTTGCGTAGCAATATGCACTGCAAGTCAATATCCGACAATGGGTTGTTGAGCTGCAGTGCCATTGCCTCGATCGCATCGAAGATCACCTGGATGGACTCGCCCGGTTTTTGAATTCGAGCGTCGATTTCACGCCTGATATCGACGTCACTACGACGGTCCTCAAAACGCTCCCGCAACTCCTGCTCCAGATCAGACCAAGTCACCGAGCGATGGAGCTCCATATAACGCCAGTACCACTCCTCGGCTGGACCTTGTAGCAACAAATGCAAGTCATGAGCGAGTACGGCCAACGGAACCCCATAGCTCGCTGCCATGGTCTTTATCCTCAACAGGAACCGAGTTGCGCTGAGACCCATCGAAGTGCCATCAAAACGGATCGTCCACTTTGACGGTGGCATAATAGCAGCAGACCGGCTGGAATTAAGGCTGCTGGCGAAATCTGGTCTACCTGACTCGTTCTGTATTGCCGGAATTTCCGGAACTGCCTCCACTTCATCCAAATGACCCGTTGAGTGAAAGGGCCCCGGTGCTGATGATGGTCCTGGAATCGTGGCTGGAACGCCACCCTGAAATGGTCGAGCACGTTGCTCTGCTGGTGGAGTGAGTGATAGCCTTTCCAATGCTCGGCTCAAGCGATCAAAGCCCGAATCATTGGTAGTGGGTCTACGGTTGCGTTTTGCTCGAGACATTTTACAAGGTTATATAGACCAGCAATCGAATATAAATAATAAAACAAATAAATGGTAATATTTCACAGAAAAACTAAATCATAACTAATTAAAACCCAATAAAATAGGTAGATTGTAAAACAAAAGTAACCCCTAGCTAAATAACTTAAATCCAAAATTCAATTTATATGTTCCAATTTGAACACCTAGCGCTGAAAGAATCCTTCAATAAATAAGCACCACGCTAATAAAACAGAGTTCAGTTCAGATAAGAAAACCGAAATCAATCAAATCAATGCAATGAGTCAATAAATGAAATCATAACCTCGACTCAAATAAACCCGTAGTAATATAATAAATACCAAAATTCTAAGACCGATATTAATGTATTAGATTAATAAACATTTCTATATAGGTTCAGTGAAGCCAGATGTCAGTGAGCAGTTTGGGATGGGAGGAAAGGTATAAAAATTGGGAATGGAAAATAAAAACGAAAGTACAGAGGAAAGATGAATCATGATTCCGGGTGGAGCAACCCAGAAGATGCCGGAAGGGAACACCCAATTCACAATAGATGACATATTGTCATCGACAGCTATTGCCTGATATGGGGTCCGCAAGGCATCAACGGAATCACCCCAACAACCTGACGAGAGTGTAAAGGCGCCACTCAATTCAAATTGCTTAGTCATGCTAAGCAATGCCTTCTAGATGTACGGGCCGTAATGCAGAATGATGACGTCAGAGCATCGGGACAAATGTCGCGAAAAACACACGTAGTCTTATGGGACGTCCGCGGGAAAATGTTAATTGTACGGGTTGTGTTAAAGTGAGTTAAATGAAAACTAAAGTGGTTTATGCAGAACAGTGCTAGTAAACAGTTAAAACACAAATTAATGCGGTGCGTGCGGTATAATGTGGAAAATTCGCTACGAAATGTTTATCGGTTGGTGTTAGGTTATGTGATGGTTCGTGTCGATTTACTCTCGCGATACAATTAACTGGTACAAAGTGTACGTTATGACTAAATATTATTATTATAACGCGTCTACGCACAAAAAACTAACGTTTTATTCATATTTTAACCAAAAAACCGCAAGTGAAATCTCCGTGTACATCGGCACTGCCTCGTGGAAATGTCAAATTTCCTAAACTCATGACGTCACGGCGAGAACGATTACGTAGCCTGACGGCCCGTACTTCTAGAAGGCATTGTGCTAAGCGACTCGCAAACGAGGATATGAGTGACGACATAACCCTCATCAGGTCCAGAACCACAGTTTAATCTTCCTATGTAAACATTTGACACACACAACAGCTTGTTACCAGAATACTAATCGAACACGAAAAAAAAACCCTTTTTCCCCAACCGGGACGTAAGGGCGACAGTCTTTGGGCGGCTTTTGCTCGTGAAGAAAAGAAAAAGGGTCGCGGGTGGGCGCCACTCGCTTCTATGCCAAAGACTGCCTCGCTACCTTCACCCTGAAGCGAGAAGAGGAAGACGATATGAAGCCTTTTGACCGCTCGCGACTTGAGTAAGAACTGACCCCCGTATTTTTTTGATTTCGCGTCTTTTCACTTAGTCGCCCTTTCACTCTGAAGGTTATTTCACTTTCGTTTCTATTTTTACAATATGTACGATTTATTATTAAATACTATTTTCCTTTTATACAAACGACGCTATGAACGCTCTACCGGGTGGGGTAGCATACTCTTATTCTACACACACGATTTCGTTTTTTTTTTTAAATTTATATACATTATTCACTTACAACTATCTAACCTGATTTTCCTATCCTGACGATGATGGTCGCTCGCTCGTTGGGGCCCGTTCGAATCTGCAATCGACATTAATATACCAAGATCGTACTCTGCTTTCGTCCACTATTCTTCTCCACGTCGCTACTTAGCTCGTTGCACTCGAGTATCGCTTATTCTTCCTTAGGATGCTCCAGTCCTCATATTTTCCATTTCACACAAATCGCTGATGATTAATTTTCACCTCTGCCACAATCGCTCGATCAGGTTCAGTCATGTACCAAGAAGAAAATACAAATTTTCCTATTAGATCGTCAGCTATCATTCAGCACGTCTATCACCCTTACCGGTCAAAATCCAAGAGACCGATCCGATCTATCGATTCCATAAATTTTTCATTTCGACTTTTTCATTTCCCACTAAAGCGGCTTTTCTCCGACCGTTGTAGGTTTTTGAACTCGGAGAATGATTCGAATTGGAAATTCCAATTCAATCTGCAGTATTTCCACTCGTCCATTTGTGGTACAATTTCAGTACTGCTTTTTCCTTTAGTACCATTTTAAGTCGAACTGTCATTTCGCACTCTGTTGTTGTGGTAGGTCGCGGTCGAATTGAGGTTTAGTCTCTTGCACCCTATGTGGACACTTATTGACAGCTAGTGTACAGCCTGGTAGCGCCTCCCGAGTCACATTTAGGAGGATCCCGCATTCCAAATCGAATCGCCGCACCAACGCAAAAATGGCTCAATCGAAAGGCGAACGCCCTGAATCAAATGTTGTTGAAAACGGCAACAAAAACGACCAATGGGAACAACTCGGAATCGCGGCCTGGAGAACACTTGAATCGCCCCCACAGAACTCCCATTCCGGCCATTGAGGATTCATCGCTTCCAGACGCTCAGGGATAATCCAAAAGAGCAATCTGAGGTCTACGGTAAGTTAATGTTATATTCTGCCTTGTAGTCGCATTTATTTCTCGCGATGGGCCGGATACTGGCATGGTTCCAGTCGGTTGCACCTGACGTGTGCATACTGTTCACGATCCCTCATTCCAAATCCTTGCGGTTGTCGGGTGTTTTCCCGCGTTAATCGGTTGTGATCATCTGTCCCACGATTCGCCGCCCTGCATCGAATAGTCCTCTACGCGAATCGCGATTTCCCCTACGCTACGGCCCTGATAATTAACTTACTAGCTAGAATCGGTGAGTTACTCCTGGGCGACTAACTACCCTCTACCATTCTTACTTTCGAAGATTGGTAGAGGGTATATTTTTTTTTTTATTTATAATTTGGACGGGTCGCACGTGATGTCTGTTGGTTCCGACCGTGACAAGCTGAATAGACGCCACTGTTGTGGTAGCGACCGTTCACAACGTTGAAATTAAGGGAAGAGAAAAGAAAAAGTAAATGTATTAAGTAAATATAATCCAATATGAATGATCTGATACAAATGCCATCTACGGCTAAAGAAACAAAAAAAAAAATGGCTGAGGCAACCAAGTGCTCGCGGGAACAAGTGTCACCCCAGCCTATCAGATCACTCATTCGGAGCAGGTAAAAAAAGTTAATTAGATCAAAGAAAAGAAAAATGAAAACGCAAAATTAAACGGAAAAATATGAACTAAAGATATAAAAAAAATCAAATATGAGTTAAATTAATACAATTCGCGAAAATCTAAAATGACATTTGTTATATAAAAACTTTTACATAAGTAACATTAAAATAAAATAAAAAACTAAAACCGATAACCATATTCTTGGGCGCCATTTGTTGCGGAACAGCTGTGAACAGCCGCCACCACAGCAGAAATTTTAGCCTGGCCTGCTACCCTCGCGTGACTAAAGCTAGAGTTACAATCAATGCAACCAACATTTGTTGCACGTCAAAATGAGTTTGAACCCATGAGAACGTATGAGAGCAGTTACAATGATGCAACACAACTTTGCTTGGCAGCAGAGTTTGCTCATATCTCAAACTTGGCATGGCAACAACATTTTTGAAAATATCCAGTTCCACATGTTCCTATGAGAGTCCGGGAAATGGGAAATGTCATATGCAAATGACAATCAGAATTTTTATTTTTTTGTCTAATTTTCGCTTTGTATTATACTCCGCAGCTTTTAGAGGATAAAATATTCACTGATATCTCTTTCCGAGACTTTAAAGGATCCAAATTATCGAACAGCAATTTCTTTAATATAGCCAGTGACAGATGACAGTAAATGTTGTGTTGCATTGATTGTAACTCGTTCCACCAACAAAACTTGGCAGCAAATGTTGGTTGCATTGATTGTAACTCAAGCATAATGGTGCTGGCTAGTCACCGGTGTCGTGGGTAATTGAGGGTGCTGGCTGTGTCACGCATATAAAAATAACAAAAAAAAAAAACACAGCAAAGGAAAACCCTACAGGAAAAGGGGGGGAGGGGGGGGGGGGGAACCCACACATGGCTCCACTGAACCTATATCGGTTAGATCTAATGATCCATTTCTACTGCGGAAGCTGCCGAAATACAATGAAAATAAAAACCCAAGATTTACAAAAAAAAATAAAATAATAAATATATTATACCGAATAAAAACAATTCAGAAAAAGAAATTATAATTCAAAATTAGAACATATCAATAACAGTAAATTATAATTTATTAACTAAAAATGTGAAAAACAACTGAATTAAAGTATGCGCATTAAAATTCAAATCATATAAATGCAAAACAACATAAAATAAAAATTTTTAAATAAAAGTATGTCACTTACCAGTGATTCCGGATAACGGCGCCGTGATGCGGGATCCACTGTAAAGCTTCATAATATTACTAAAGTGAGTTAACAATCTTTTTCGTAAGATGATGTTATCATGAAAATGGATGATAAACTCAGAAGCAATTTGTATCTTAATTTTTACTACAGAAATAAATCAGTAGGCCGTCATGTTCATTGTTTCACCGATGTATGATTCGACCGCTGCATTTGCTGTATGTACATTAATACCGATTACAGCGAGTTCTCCCATATAATCGATTTCATTGCCCTTTCCAAAATAAACCAATTCGTGCCCGATTGCAAAAATTCAACACAATCAAAAACAATTCGTCCCCAAATGCGAAAATAGAATTGCTTTCTCTGAAGCTGGTAGCAGATCGTCCGTCTGCAAAACAAATCATGCAGAAAATATAAAACTCCGATCGGCTTGCCCGTAACGGATACACAGAAGCAACATTCGTCTAATCTGCTATCATTCATAACTTTCACTAAACTTCGTGCACAAGAATCAAGAGGAGACTTGATTCGCCCTCACAAGCTACACCACAAAGTAATTTCATTATGTTGCCACTCTCAAATCTTTCCCAATCACTTTGATATTTCTTTTTCCAAGGTATTGACGCAATTTCACGTTTTTATTATTAAGTTTATGTTTCAAACCAAAACTGTATCGCCTTGCCGACTACCCCTATGAAAATCGACGGCAATTGAATGATATAAACCGTTATTTTTCTTTTCCTGGCGATTCTATTCATTTGCACTCTCTTTGTTTGTTAAGAACTTGAGAAAAGGGTCACTTGTCAAACAACCCTTTTAATTATTCCACCAACTGGTTAATTATGCACATATTCACGAATAAAATTCCTTCGATCGCCATAACTTTGATTCGAACTTACTGTGTAATCCCGGTCGAAATCGCGATAAGTTTTTTTAATACGCTAGTAGGTCTGTTCCCGTACTACGATTAATTGCGATTAATCGCGATTAATTGCAATGAAGCTGTTCCCGTACTCCGTTTTACTGAAAAATGAAAATTCCCCCTCTTTCAGTAAATTTCAGTAGGGTCTGAGCTACTGAAAAATACTGAAGTGTCAAACGAAGCAAATATTTTCAAATGTGCGCGGCAAGAAACATATTTTTTGCGTAATGTTGCTATGAAGGTCGAATATTTTTGTGACGATAATTTATTACCCCTAAGGATAACTTTATAATCACTATTGTTTTCCCAAAAACCGAAAACAGACACTTTCGGTTGTCAATTTTCAGGAAATACAATGAGAGCGTTCCCGTACTTTTCATGAAATTCCCCACCACATGATTCAGGAAAATTCAGTAAAATTCAGTTACTGAAAGTACGGGAACAGACCTAGTAGCACTATCTTGAAATGTCCGGTTTAAGTAAGGATTCCCCTCTACACATTCGACCACAGGTACTCTCTTAAACTCTACGGCGGCAGCCAAACTCCATCTCAAGCAAAACCTCCAAAATCTTATTCCCAAAAAAAATCACGATCCGGCACTTCCAGACCTCATCCACCAAAAAAAAACTGTCACATCTCAAAACCCAGTTCGCTTGCTTCTCCGCCAACTCCCAAAATTCCTCCTCCTAGTTCAAAATCAAACTCCTACCCGTTCCAGCGCCAAAACCCAACTTCCCTGGGGTGTGTTCAATGCGCATGCTATAGCAGCTATTAGCTGCTATTTTAGCAGCTCTGGCTGTCCAATGTCACGAAATAGCTACTTTCTGATGCTTGCTATTTGACAGTCCAAGATTCCAGCATAGCTGCTAAGGTAACGGCATAGCTGTTGCTGTAATCCCATGATCATGGCCACATTCTGACAGTTGTTCATTTGCTAAAGGCCAAGATTCAATCAACGCGAATGCGAATGCGAACAGTTTGAGCACAGGTAAATCATATGCAAGACGCAGCGAATAGAACCATTCACGACGAATGCGAATTCGCACGAACTTGCGAATGCGACTAGTTTGAGCAAAGACATAGACATATAAAGAATGGACACGAAATGATAATCCATGAACCCGTACGTGAATGAAGCATTTTTACTACATATGCAACTTACTCTCTCCAAAAAAGCTTTCCCCTCAATGCCGCACACTACACCCTTCTGCGCTGTTGACTCTCTATGTAAACAAACATTTCCATACATTTCTATTGTTGTGAACATGGTCGATTTTCGGGTTAGTTGGAATAGCAGGGAAAATAAAATATGTGTCACATGGGGCACAAATTTCAAAATTAATCAAATTTTCTGAATGAAATTTGATGTTATTTTGTAAGGGGAGGTCGAAAATGTTGCTTGCATACATATAACAACCATTTCTTTCCACAATTCGAAAGCTTTCTATCCTAAATCCGGTAAAAAGAGGTACATTGATTCAAATTGAATTTGTACTTACATCACACATTCTAGGGCGAAATCCTATGAGTAATTGGTGCAAAACACTTTTTACTTTCACACTGTTTATTGATCAATCTAAACATTTATACTTTTAATTGATGAAAACACGAAAATAAAACATGTGTCAAACCGCCCGATCGCCATTTTTATTGATTGCTTTTGTTCATAGGCGGGGAAAGCTTGATAGCGTGTAGGGGCATTAAGTTTGATCAATTATATGAATTGACGTCATTTAGGTGAAGAAAATTGTTCGAACGATGAAAACCGGTGTGAATGAACGATTTAAAGTAGCACAAGTAAACTTGGTAATTGACTTGGGCTACTATTTACGAATGCTGCGTGCAGATTATGATGCTAAATGATCTATACGCATGTAGATGTTTTATGTTACGTTGGTAGGCAAACCGGTTGATTGAAATTAAATTAGCAAGTGTTTTAGTCGCGAAAATTTTATTTGTTTGATATCAAATATATCTTTTTTTAGGGAATTTAAGGGAATTTTAGATTTGATGGCTGTGTTTGTCTGCAAATTAAATTTTCTAAATGGTATTTCTTACACTATAGTTTACTTTTTTATGTTAATAGAAAATACGTTGAATAAGGTGGCTAATCAAGAAATAATATTATTGTTGTTGCATTATTTGCGTCATAGGTATAAAATTAATTATAAAAGACATACAGTGAGAAATGTAATAACAATAAATAAATCAACCAAATTTTTTGAAACAAAGCATCGGTCAGAAAGGCCTAAAATCTTATCTGAGTGTGAAAAAAGTGTATATATAATAACAATAAATAAATCAACCAAATTTTTTGAAACAAAGCATCGGTCAGAAAGGCCTAAAATCTTATCTGAGTGTGAAAAAAGTGGATTATCAGAAAAATTATGAAAATCCCTAAATTAAGTGCCCCAGTTTTACAAATTAAGGTGGACAAACGAGTTGAAAAGAAAGTCTCTACTCAAATTATTTGAAATTCAAAAAAGAAAGCGAATTTAAAGGGCAGAATGGCGGAAGCTAACCTTATAATAGTTAAAAAAATTGATTTGTTAAATAACGTTTCGCTTAAGAGTGCGCAAAAAAGCCAAAATAATTCTGGAAGTCCATACTTTTTGTTGCTGAAGTAAAAATTAATGTTTTTGAATCTAATAAGCTGCAATATGTTCGGCGAATGTTTAATACAGAGTTTAGGAGGGAACATACTACTTCCACTGTAAAATACAGCGGAGGAAACATTATGCTATATATAGATTTTGCGAATGGTAGGATGGATCAAACGTGTTGCCTGGGTATTCTTAAAAGAAATATTAACAATTTTACAATTTTCGCATGTACCCGGAGCAATGTAGTCTTTGGGCTATTTGTTACTGTCCAAATGCTATTACCGAACTTAAACCCGATCGAACATTTATGGCATCAAATTTATGGCAATCAAATTTGCATTTATGGCAATCAAATCTATGAGCTCGTTCATGTAAAAAAACATGTATACCACTCTTGCCACTCTCTCGTATGAAGCATACCAATTTACTTTCTTTTTCCTGGGCTTTGTAAAGACGATCTCTAGGGTGGAAACGTAATTTATTAATTTTGAAAAACCTATTTTACCTGTAATAAATATGTCCGTTTGCTACAAAAAAGTGCGGTTATTTTACATACAATGGAGGGACGATTTGTAGAGTGGGAAGATAATTTAAAACAAAAGGATCGCTAATTTCGGGAAATAACCTATTTAACCTGAAATAAATACGTCCCCTTGGTTGAAAAAAGCCAAGATTTTACATGCGATGTAGGGACAAATTTGTAGGGTGGGAACATAATGTAAAACAAAGGGATCATGAATTTTGAAAAAATATGTTTTACCTGAAAGAAATATATCCTTTTGTTACAAGAAAAGTGCGAAGAATTTTGCATATGACGTTGAGACGATTTGTCGGGCAAAAAGGTAATTAAAAACATGTGCTTAAGGATCATTTCGTACAAGAAATGTGCAAAGAATTTGTATTCGCACATTTTGAAAGCAAAATTTACGGCGAGTGGAAGCGTTAATATTCGTATTGAGCAAAATGAAGTGTAGTGTTGTGAATTGTGATAGTGATTATAAACGCAGTGCGAGGGCGATTTCTTTTTTCCGGTAAGTAAACAATATTTGAATTTACCACAGCAAATATTGCAAGTAAAACTTGTGTCGAAATAGACGCCGCGATATGTGAAGTGATTTTTTCAGACAAAGGCTATACAGCTTGAGCGCATTTGAAGGGATAAAAATGTACCTTCAAAATTACAAAATAGTACCATTTTAAATAATACAATAAAATATTATCGGCTTTAGCTTTAGAGACGATATACGTTGTCTATGCTGATTTATAGACTAGAAGGGAACCAGATCACAAATCAATAACCTCTATAAGTTGTTTGTTTTTTGTGGATGCCGAGAATTTTCTAACATTATTTGCGCGTAAATGTCTTGAGTGTATATATAATTTGAAACTTTTTTAATATTCGTTAGATTAAAACATTTATTTCAGATTGTTTTATTTGAATAGTTTTTGAGCTAAATAAAGTGACTCAGTGCCGATGAAATTGAATTTAGAATTTCTCTACCAAATAAATCCAAGTGAAGTTTTTTTTCACGGAATTATGCTTAGTGATCTGCGTTATGTGGCAACACGGCAACAATAAGGTCTGTTCGCGTGCTACAATTAATTGCAATGAAGCCGTTTATGTACTTCGTTTTACTCAATGCTGAAAATTTCGCCTCTTTCAGTAAATTTCAGTAGAGTCTGAGCTATTGAAAAACAGTGAAAAATGTGAAACGCGTGTCGCGAGTAAAAATTTCCAAATGTGCGCGGCAAGCAACATATTTTTGCGTAATGTTGTTTTGAAGATCGAATATTTTTGTGGCGATAATTTATCACCACTTAGAATGACTTTATAATTACTATTGTTCTCACAAAAACCGACAACTGAATCTTTTCCGGAAATGCAATCAGAGCGTTTTCGTACTTTTCCTGAATATCCCCCACCACATGATTCACAAAAATTTTGTGACTGAAAGTACGCGAACAGACTTCAGCTCTGCTCAGAGCTAATCATTTTCATAAAAAAAAACCTGTTCAGCTGCCGCACAACTAATTAAAATACTACGCACAGTTTTAATGCAAATCGAAACTCATTGATTCGCTATTGACGTGAATTATATTACATCAATATTAACAAATTTTTATTTGCACCAAAAAAGTTGCCCTTTAATTTTACAATATTTCACGCCGCCCTCGTCATACAAACACATTGCGACCTCTCGCTCACACAACTACACCAGAGGTCGAAAATTGCTTCATTTCTCTCGGCCCATTTCGTATCCATTCCTCTCTATATCTATGAGCAAAGAGCAAAATAGTCGCACGAATTGTCGGAATGGCCAATTGCACGAAAAGAAAATGTACATCATGTATGTCATATAATAGTTAGTTGGGTCTTGGGTAAAAAAAATTATAGTGGCGGTTAGTTTGAAAGAAAATAGGGATTATTGGTTTTCATGTGAAAATAAGTAGATTTCACAATTGGATATTGTTCGCAATCGGTTTTGTAGCGCAGTAACTTAGTTAAGAAATGCCATTTAATTTCGCAGAAAGATTTGAATAAAAAACTGATTCAGCTGGCAGGAGATGGTTTCATTTTGTTCGTAAAAAGTAATGGGTGGGAAAAATTGTTGATGACTATGTTTGTGTTAGGTAGTTGTCAAAATCTATTCATGAAAATATGTCTATAATCTCAAATTTGTGGTTTTGAAATTTTTGTGACACATTCATTAAGGAAGAGAAGAAAATTAGTTTGTTGTCTGATAGTTCATACCCACATCAATCAGCATGGAAACATTACAGTACATATAGTTTTTTAATATTTTGTGACTTTGTTTACCGAATACTATTCAATTACTTTTTGATTTATTAATAAGTAATTTGGAGAGCTTCCCTCAGAGTTCGGTAGTGTTGCATCTGCTAATAGCAACAATACGCCAGTCAACATTTTGGTCAAGTATTTTTCTTGGATGTCATGTATTTTTCCCATAACAATGTCAATTCGCAATAAACAGAGCATTTTCAGGTTTAAAACAAAGTAAGTTCAATTAATTGCACAATATTCGGAAATGGCACCGTATCCTACAACCACTAACGAATTCAAATACCTCACTCACTTTACATATTTTCCAGTTGGCAGCTTTGACGCGAATGCGAATCGCACCAATTGGTTCTTCAAATGCGATTCGTTTGCGTGCTCCTGTCAAAAAATGCGATCCGCATTTCGCATTCGCGTTGATTGAATCTTGGCCTTAAATGGCGATGTCGAGGGAAATTATTGAAATTCATTGAACGTTTTCATTTCATGTTTACTTCAAGTTTGACAGTTGAAAAAGCCGGTTCATGCACTACTTCACATGTTCTTATAATTACGATTTTCTTATTGAATAAAAGTTTAGCAATTCAACAGGTTATGGGCCCAGTCCATGCCAATAAGAAAGTCGAATCGAATTGAGTAAAAAGTGCATTTCGTGTTTTTTGTGTGAATTGTTTGAGATCGTACGGTAAATTGCCGCAAAAGGAATTTGTGCGATTCAAGAGAACATTCGGGAACAAAATCGCGTGGTGGTGCATGAAAAGTTCGGTGGATCAAATTTGAGCTGAGACGGTGAAGTCAGGATTTATTCGTGATCGTTCTTGTTTTTGCGGGAATTGTTGTTATTGCTGTGCGTCATAAGAGAAAACAGTTTTCGTGGTATTTCATCATCGTATGAAAGAGGACTATTGGTTCTTTGTGACACAGTAAATACGGGCGGACATAAATTGTCATTTATATTCGTCGATTTCGAATTTCATTCGGTGAAATTTGGTGTGTAACAACAAAAGAAAACTGTTTCGTTTTATTTACGGTGCGTTTTCAAGGCAAGACATATGGAGGGCGATCGAGTGAACATTGAAAAGTTGGAAGGTGGTAGCAATTGGCTGACATGGAAATTTCAGATGCGCCAAGTGCTTGAAGCTAGTGAATTGTTCGACGTGGTGGATGGAACACTTTCGGAACCGACAATTGCGAGTCAAAACTATGCGACGGAAATTATTGAATGGAAACGGAGCGATGCCAAGGCAAGACGTGTTATTTCGACGGCGTGTAAAAAGCAGCCAGTGCTGCAAATTATGAACTGTGAAACGGCGAATCAAATGTGGGAAATGCTCAAGAGCACATATGAGCAAGCATCCAAGTCCAATATTCTGTTTTTGCAACAAAAATATTACAGTTTCACAAAGGAGCCAGGCGATGATATTGCAACGTGTATGTCAAAGCTAACAGAAATCGTGCAGCAACTAAAAGACCAAAATGAAAAGATTTCCGACTCGATGGTTATAACGAAAATACTGATGTCTTTACCAGCAGAATACAATCATTTCCACAGTGCTTGGGAATCGACGAGTGTAAAGAATCAAACAATGGCAAATTTGCGTGCGCGATTAATGGCAGAAGAGCTTCGATTGAAATCGCAAGGACAAATCGAAAGTGTGGAAGCGTTGATGGCCAAACGAAATTTTCAAAAGAATTTCGCTTCGAAAAAAAGGTAGTTCGTCGGGACACAGCAACAAAGACAAGAGCAAGGGCGGCAATAGTCGCAAAGGCAAATGTCATCAGTGCGGCGAAGCTGGTCATTGGAAACGCGAGTGTCCACAGAAGAAAAAGAACAACTCGGACAACAAGAGATCGGACAGTGCATCTCTCGATGCATTTGTATGTCACGGCTCGGCATCAATTGGAGACAAAAACGTTTGGGTTTTAGACTCGGGAGCCAGTGACCATATGTGTCATCGACGTGAATGGTTTGAAAACTTTGTGGAAGCATCGTCACACATTACAATTGGAAATGGCGAAAAGATCATGGCTCGAGGAAAAGGCGACATCATTATTCATGCGTTTGATGGCGATCAATGGATTCGCAGACACATGGTGAACGTACTGTATGTGCCGGAAATTCATATGAATTTATTTTCGTCGGGAAGGGCCATGGATCGTGGCTATCATTTTAAATCAGATAGCAAGCGCTGCGAACTGCTGAAGGATGGAAACATTTTTGCAATGGGAGTTCGACGCGAAAGCCTGTTTCAAATGTTGTTCAAAGTTGAGGAACCGTCGCAGGTTGATAAAGCCATTGCAAATGTGGTGACCAAGAAAATTTCACTTCGAGCATGGCATGAACGACTCGTACATCAAAACGTCGCCCATGTAAAGAAATTTCTGCGGGGCAACGAGATTGATTTTGTGGACGAGGACTTTACGTGTGAAGCGTGCGTCTATGGCAAACATCATCGTGGTGGCTACAAACTTCGTGAAGAAAAGTCAACGAAATGTGGCGAAATTATACATGCAGACGTTTGCGGACCAATGCAAACAGTTTCTATTGGCGGTTCGAGGTACTTTCTGCTACTTAAAGACGATTTTTCACATTATCGTTTTGTGTATTTTCTGGCGCAAAAGTCAGAGGTCACAGCCAAGGTAAAGGAGGCAGTGATGCGAATGCGGCAGGAAACTGTGCACGAGGTGAAACATTTTCGATCGGACAACGGTACAGAATTTGTCAATGCCGAACTGAAAAAGTTCTTCAGCGAAATGGGCATTGTGCATCAACGTAGTGTACCGTATACGCCAGAGCAGAACGGTTGTGTAGAACGGGACAACCGAACAATTGTAGAGTCGGCCCGAACGATGATTCATTCGAGGCAAATGGATTACAAATTCTGGGCGGAAGCTGTCAACTTGGCAGTGCATGTGCTAAATCGAACAGGAACGAGCACCGTACTTGAAAAGTCGCCATACGAATTGTGGTACGACAAGAAAGTTAAAATCGATTATTTGCGGATTTTCGGTTCGGAAGTTTTCATTCACATTCCGAAGGAAAAGCGACAAAAGTTGGATCCAAAGGCAGTCAAGTGTATATTCGTTGGATACGACAACCATTCAAGGTCATATCGAGTGTGGAATCCGGAGGCGAACAAAATCCAGGTGGCTCGTGATGTGATTTTTCTACTGGAGGAATCAATGGCGAAACTCGACATCGGTGACACTGCGAATGTAACCAACGATGAAGAGGAAGTTGATGTGGTGAAGATAACACCGGAGCAGCCAATTGAACGAGGTGCAATATGTGATCTCGATAATAGAAATATTATCGGACGGCGTTTGCGGGATCGAGGCAATATTATGGCACCACGGCGTTTATCATATCTAACATTGGCCGATCACGTTGCTATGTCGGCAGTCAGCGATGAACCAAAGACATTCGAGCAGGCAATTGAATCGAGTGATCACAAGCAGTGGGAGCAAGCAATGAACGAAGAGTACGATTCACTCATCGAAAATCGTACATGGACTTTGGTCGATCCACCGAATGGCCAAAAGGTAATTGATCATCGTTGGATTTTCAAATTGAAGCAGAATCCAGATGGGAGCATTGATCGCTACAAGGCGCGATTGGTGGTGCGCGGCTTTACACAAGAATACGGCATCGATTATCAAGAGACGTTCAGCCCCGTGGTCAAGTTTACATCGATTCGAGCAATATTGGCGCTTGCGGCATCAAAACGAATGAAACTACAACAGTTCGACGTTAAAACGGCATTTTTGAATGGAAATTTGAAAGAGAACGTCTACATGAATCAACCGATTGGATACGACGATGGCAGCGGACGAGTATGCAAGTTATCCAAGAGCTTGTATGGTTTGAAACAGGCGTCACGTTGCTGGAACAAGAAATTCACATCGTTCATTGGCAAATTCAATTTTGTGGCCAGTGAGTCAGATCCATGCGTTTTTGTGTGCAATGGGGAAAATGGTATGATGTTGCTTGCAATCTATGTCGACGACGGTTTGATTGCAGCGGAAGTCAGAAAAGCCATTTTATCAGTCATTGAACACTTGCGTCGAGAATTCGAGATCAAGGTGTCCGAGCTCAATTGTTTCTTGGGGCTTGAAATTGATCAACGACTGGATGGATCAATTCACGTGAATCAACGGGCGTATGCAGAAAAAGTACTCAATCGTTTCGGCATGGCGGACTGCTGTGCTGTGACGACACCATCGGATAGCGCACAAAATCTTGGCGATTTTGAGGCAGACGGAGAAATCAATTTTCCGTATCGTGAGGCAGTCGGCAGTTTGATGTATTTGGCCGTGGCAACGCGTCCAGACATCAGTTTTGCTGTTGGCAACGCAAGTCGACATCTGGAAAGGCCGGCGGCAGCTCACGTAAATGCAGTAAAGCGCATATTGAAATACATAAAGGGGACGATTGACACTGGAATTCGATACGAAAGTGACAGCAAATTGGATCTGTGTGGCTGCAGCGATGCAGATTATGCGGGAGACATCGAAACCAGACGATCAACGTCTGGATATGTATTCATGTTCGGCAGCAGCATTATTAGTTGGGGCTCAGAGCGTCAAAAGTCAGTGGCACTGTCAACAACGGAGTCTGAGTACATAGCAGCTGCACATGCGATGAAAGAATTGGTGTGGTTGCACCGATTATTGTCCGAGATTATGCCATCAACTGATCTGGACAAACCGACATTCCTTATGGACAACCAAAGCGCGATTCGACTCATCAAGAATCCAGAATTCCATAAGAGGACCAAACATATCGACGTACGATATCATTTCATCCGGGAAAAATATGAGGATGGAATTTTCAATTTGGATTATGTGGCAACAGATGAACAGGTGGCCGACATAATGACCAAAGCATTGCCAAAGAGCAAGCATCAATATTTTTGTAAATTGATGGGCCTTATGCCAAAGAATTAACGTAACTTTGAAGATTTAAATTTTGATTTTAAATAAGTTTTGTTTTTGGCATATTGAATTGACGTAACTTGTAAGTAAAAGTGGGAGTATTGAAATTCATTGAACGTTTTCATTTCATGTTTACTTCAAGTTTGACAGTTGAACAAGCCGGTTCATGCACTACTTCACATGTTCTTATAATTACGATTTTCTTATTGAATAAAAGTTTAGCAATTCAACAGAAATAGTGTTACAAACCCTAAACGAATACAAAAAAAGATAGCTTATGGAAATATATGTTCGCCTCTTCCTCAATTTGCGCCTTTCCTCACATTCTGCTCCCTCTAACCTTCGCAGTGCTCTATAACACCGGATAGCGGGCATATGTTCACTGCTAAATGATATTTTCAAAATGATATGGCATGACATGCCGTTGCCCAAGCAGCAGATGATATGCCATAAACTGACATTCGTTGCCTTCACATATGGCAGAGCTCATGCCCAATGTAGACTCTAGGTCAGTAAAACGGAGTACGGGAACAGCTTCATTGTAATTAATAAGCCGTTCACACTACAATCTAAATCAAGTAGATTTAGAAGCTGTTAAAGTTAATCAGGTAAGCGTTCACACTACCCGAAGTGATTTAAAATGAGGAGATTTAGAGAGAGAAATGTCATTCGAATTTATGTGTACAATCTTTTTTGCGTGAAAGTTGTTGAAAATGGTGCAGGAACATGCAAAAACATTTGCTTTTCACTTTGTACAACTCATATTTTCCTTTTTTATTCAATTTTTGCTATTTTAGGACGAAATTCGAATGACATTTCATTCAAATCTACTCTCGCTCTCACGGATGGAATCCACCACGCTCTGAGAAAAAATCACCAGGGACAAAATTCACAATAGTTCCTGATTTGTACTTGATTAACTCTAAATCTACTTGATTAACTCTGTCAGAAGCCGAAAAAAATGTATGGGTAATCAGGTAGATTTAAGTTGATTTAGCTCTAAAGCGATCAGCTGATCGAAATCGCCTGATTTAGAGTGTAGTGTGAACGGCATATAATCGCGATTAATCGCAATTAATCGTAGTACGGGAACAGACCTAATGTATCTTATGGGCATGTCCACTCCATTTCTATTAGCTCACTGATCCTACCATTGGCTGTGGACATGTCCACTCCCTTTCTACTACTTCACTGAGGTCGTTGGATGCGTTGCTTTGGCAGAGAGGGAGGGTAGAGACGAGGAAATTGGTCCCAGCCACAGATATAAGAGAGAATGGATTCGAAATCGGCCGAGAGAAATGTGCCAATTTTCGACTTTCTGCTTACTGGTGTGAGGAGGTACTTGTGTGTACCCTACACCACAGCGTAAGAAGTTAGTTCCTAACCAGCGTACCAACTCCGTATATGTATACGGCCCAAAAATCCAGTGATCTAACCTGAGATTGTATTGTTGGTCAGCCTGGAAAGTTGGAAGAAATCGCATGGAACAGAAAGAGATGCAATATACAATTCGGCAACTACATACTCAAGCTAGATTTTTCGCTGCTCACATACGGCCCACTTTCGCAAAATATACCAACATAATCTCAGGCTGCTTTGACAGACAATGCATTGCGTAAATGGAGGCGCAATTTCAAGGTCAAAGTGTATTTTTGGGAAAGTGGAATAAGTTGGTACGCTGGTTGTTATTACGCTGTGCCCTACACAGTTCATATGGCAAAGCTATTTGAAAAAACCACGAGAGATCGCCATTTTGAAAGTCGTTTGACATTTCTTTACCAAAACCGGCGAGTGGAGATTAAAATACTTTTTGTCAATGAAATTCATTATGATTTAACACAAAAACTATACGAAATTGTTGCCAAAGGTTTATTTTACTTACCCGAAATACGATATCCCCTGCGAAGCACTTCGGTAGCTACTTTTGCAGCCTGTAACGCGGCACTTCATTATCGCACTATTTTATAACTTTTTACCGCTAATTTACTCGCGAAACCGACACAAATGATCGCGCACAAACGTAGATGTACGTTTCCATCGAATTCGCCGAGAAATTTCTAAATTTTATTTGAAAAATTTTGACTGAAAGTCAATGCTCTCAGTCCCCGACACAAACCAAACTGACGTTGACGTTTCTTTCCGTTTTACCCGTTGCACGCTATTACACCGATCTGGTGTTCCCAGCATTAAGACACAGCATTAAGGCTTTTCGGTTGTGAGTGCGGTAGAAAGGGGTGCACTGAGCGGAATTTTTGTGAGAGAGCAGTGTTGTGCGTGTATTAAAAAAGGCGCATTCACCTACGGGTATACGGATAGCCATTTCGTATCCATATTCTTTCATATCTATGGTCCCAGCGCACTTTCCTACATGGTGCCGGTTTACACCGGTCGGACCAAAAGTGACCTGACCTAAAGCGCGGACTAAATGAACTTAGTCCTCAGGTGTTTACAACCAACCCGACCTAAAATTTGCTTAGGTCGAATTTAGTCCTCGTTTGTATGTGACAGCTGTCATTTAGTTTAATTTTCGTTCATGCACAGTATTTATCGTTTCATTTGTCTCTCAAACATGTTTATTTCAATGATTTTGTGTCAAAGGGGAATGTTATGAGCTTATATTCAACATACATACATTATTAATAGTCGCGCAAAAATCAATGTTTAGGTCGCGTGTGTTTACAACGATTATAGTCCACGACCTATATTTAGGTCAGGTCGCTTGAAATCGTGGACCGACCTAAATTTAGGTCGGTCCACGAGTGTATACAGCACGTGGACTAAAAAATTTAGGTGGAATTTGGTGTTTAGTCCGCGGACTAAACGTCCGTTGTATACGATACTATGGACACTTTGCCGGTTTACACCGGTCGGACCAAAAGTGACCTGACCTAAAGCACGGACTAAATTAACTTAGTCCTCAGGTGTTTATTTATTTATTTATTTATTTATTGACAATTTCATCAACGGAATGATTACTACAAAAAAAAAAACAATATTTACACATGTAATTATGAAAGATAATTAATCGGTCGTTTAAGCCGACACTTGAACATATCAACAGTATAATTAAAGTCGAACATTTGATACGCTGAGTTAAAGCTTCGGGCTATTGCGCAGGTTGGTTCATTCAATCCATAATTGGTTTTATGAAACGGGATGGATAAGGCGCTATGATGTCTACGTTCACCGTGGCAAACACGAAAGTTAAGTTTTGATAACAAGAACTCAGAGTTCACGTTTCCAGTGAGTAACTTCGCAGCGAATAGAGCCTTGAAATTTTACGTCGAGTTTCAAGAGTGTCCATGGTCAATAATTGCAAGCGGTTTTCATAAGGAGGTAAACGAATAGGATCAGACCAGCGGAAAGAACTAAGAACAAAAATTAAAAATCTCTTTTGGACAGACTCAATGCGATCTATGTGCTCCTTATAATACGGAGACCACATCAGGCACCCATATTCTAGGATAGGGCGAACCAGAGAGCAGAACAGGATTTTAGTCAGAAAAATGTCATTGAATTCTTTAGATCGTCGTTTTAAGAAGCCAAGTGCACAGTTGGCTTTTATTATTATTGAGTCAATGTGGTCATTAAAAGTGAAAGCGGAGTTTAATAGTACTCCTAGGTCACGAACTTTCTTGGAGCGAGTTAAAAGAGAATCGTTTAAAGTGTAGTTGAAATTAATCGGAGATGATTTGTGGGAGAATGAGATAACTAAGCATTTTTCAACGTTTAGTGAAAGTCGGTTTAGAGCGCACCAATTAGCGAAATTTGACACGTTGCGTTGCAGGATCGTACAGTCATTAAGTGATGATATTGTATTAAAAATCTTTGCGTCATCAGCGTACAGTAGAATGGAAGAACCTGGAACAAAAGTGATCAGGTCATTTATATAAATGGCAAAAAGAATGGGACCAAGGTGGCTGCCTTGTGGAACACCTGATGTAGCAATTATGTCAGTTGATAGAATGCCACGAAATCAAACGTTTTGCTTGCGATTAGAGAGATAAGATTTAACCCAGTCTATAAACTTATTAGGGAACTCAAGAAGATGCAATTTACATATAAGAATGTCATGATCCAGCTTATCGAAAGCTTTCGTGAGGTCGGTGCAAATGCAATCAACTTGTTTACCTTCTTCAATCGCAGGGATGACTAAGTTCGCAAGTTCTAAAAGGTTAGTGGTGGTAGATTTACCTTTAATACAACCATGTTGGCAAGGTGAGATTAAAGACTTAGAGTGAAAAGATAATACCTCGGTAACTATGGCTTCAAAAAGCTTGGCGACGCATGGTAATTTTGCGATTGGCCTATAGTTGTGCACGACTTCTTTGCTGCCTTTTTTGTGGATAGGAGTAAGTGAAGAATATTTCCATAAGTTTGGGAAAATACCGGACGAAATCGATAGATTAAAAAGATGAGCTAATAGTGGTGAGAGGATATTAGCGCAACGTTTAAGCACTATGGTCGGTAATCCATCAGGACAGGGGTGAAAATTATTCTCAAGATGAGATATATGTCTTAAGATAGTGGGAATGTCGATGTAAAGGTCTTTCATTCCCAACGTCGTTTTAGGGGAGTCTATTAGGTAATTGAAATTAAGTTTATTGAAATCGGAGAGAGGTAGTCCATAAGCGGACTGGAAGTAATCTGCAAATAAGTTACTGATTGCTTGCGAGTTATTAATGACCATGCCGTCAGATATAAAAGAGCTAGGGTATCCGTCATGATACCTTTTTGAGTTTACAAAATTCCAAAAACGCCTGGGATGGCTTATGAAAGACTGCCTTAGCTCGTCCATATAGTTGGAGTAGGCAGATGAGGTTTCAGATACGAATCTATTTCGTAATTCCTCATAAACTTTATAATCATCCTCTAGACGCGACGAGCTGTACACTTTCCAGGCCTTGATTTTCAAATTTTTGAGATTTATTGAATCTGTATTGATCCATGGAAAGCGTTTCAAAGGTACAGAGTTACTCAAAGGTACACAGCGAGCAAAGCAACCGAATAAGATAGAATGAAAGTTTGTGGCTGCAACGTTTACGTTAGATTCATTCACAACCGAAGACCAGTCGCATTCGGTCATTACTTCACTCAGCGTATCAAAGTCAACTTTCTTGAAGTTAAAGTTAAAAAGATTTACAAAATTAGGCTTCGCTAGTATATCGTCATTAATTTGAAAATTGATATGATGAGCTGGATGGTGTAAAGATTCATTAAGTAGAGGAGATGAACATCGTTCAATAGAGACATCAGATGAGTTCGTAGAAAAAATCAGATCCAAAAGTCGTCCGTTTGTGTTGTGGATGCCATTGATCTGGTTTAGTCCAGTTGAAAGAATGGCGTCAATGAAGTAGCTTTCTCGTCGGTTATTGGACGAAGGAAGATAGTGTTCACTATCGTTAGAAATTCGCCACTCCAGATGCGGTAAATTGAAATCTCCCATAAGAATGAGATCGTCGGACTGTTCCATTATGCGGCATATATATTCGGTTAGGTTATACGCCAAGTCATATGTTGAGTTTGATGCGGACGGTGGGATGTACAGTATTGCCACGAAAATTCTTCTTAGACGAAGGTTTAGTGAGATACATACGTATTCCAGATCAAGAGTGTCAGGTATATCAAGTCGAGATACTGGCAGTTCTTTACGTACAGCAAGCAGAACACCACCGCCGACAGGAGCATCTGGACAATTAAGATGGCGATCACGACGAAAAACTGCAAAGTTACTGTTGAATAGTTCAGCATCGTTGATGCTTTCACATAGCCAGGTTTCGGTAAAGCCAATTATGTTGAAATTAGATACTGCAGAAGTGACGTATAAATCATTAATTTTAGAGCGCATGCCACCTATGTTGGCGTAGTACGCCGAGATTTCTTTTGCCCGTTTTTTGAATTAAGGCTTGATGTAATTAACTCTTGATGTTGATGTTTGGGAACAAATTCCCTGATGATACACGATGGAGGCCAGTAGCTGCTACATGAAATAGTGTTGAAGCACCACTCAGGCATGATAACTTTGAATGATGACACACGCTGGTGGTTCCCAATTTTTGTACAAGATGTAAAATTGGACGGAGCAAACATTTTATTGTATTGGAGAATATTGTTCACATTCGCTAAGACATCGTCGTTGGTCGTGTCTCCAGCTAAGCGAGATAAAAATAACACTTTAGGTTGAACTGCAGCTTTAAGGGAGCAAGAAAAATTGTTGTCATTATGTCCAAGCAAAGTGCGGCCATCAGTAGCGACGCTCACGATATTGTGTGTTCTGTCTGCATTTTCAGGTGCTGGTGCATAATTCTGATCGGCATCAAAGGCACTGGAGGATTTCGAAGTCTCGTTCCCATTCACGTTGCTTTCCGTAAGATCGTTTATTGTTGTGATATTGCTTTCTCCAATCGGTAAGGTATTGGGAACTAAAGTCGAGAGTTTTGTGACGAACCCGACCTAAAATTTGCTTAGGTCGAATTTAGTCCTCGTTTGTATGTGACAGCTGTCAATTAGTTTAATTTTCGTTCATGCACAGTATTTATCGTTTCGTTTGTCTCTCAAACATGTTTATTTCAATGATTTTGTGTCAAAGGGGAATGTTATGAGCTTATATTCAACATACATACATTATTAATAGTCGCGCAAAAATCAATGTTTAGGTCGCGTGTGTTTACAACGATTATAGTCCACGACCTATATTTAGGTCAGGTCGCTTGAAATCGTGGACCGACCTAAATTTAGGTCGGTCCACGAGTGTATACAGCACGTGGACTAAAAAATTTAGGTGGAATTTGGTGTTTAGTCCGCGGACTAAACGTCCGTTGTATACGATACTACTATAACCAGCCCCTGGACACGGACGGTATAACTTTCCACCATTAGCCCCTTCAATCCTCTCACGCACAAAGCATGTTAAAGCTGCCTTTACGCCATTTCGACCTCATTGTCAAATTGGAGGGGAACTACTTGGATTTGACTCGATTTGACAATGAGTTGCTAAAAAATTACTACCATCCCCTTCAATGTAAATCTTATGGGCATGTCCACTCCATTTCTACTATCTCACTGACTATAACCGCCTGTCCAAATATCTTCTAGGTCGTTGTTCACTGAACATACGCCTCATAGAGATAAAATAGTAGAGTCGCCCATGTGATACAACTGCTTTGCTTCTACCCCTGCAACTTTCGCCAAGCGTCCCATCTATCAACTTGACAAGATATTTTCCACGTGGTGATCATATGACGTATGATTCCAAATGAGATAGATGTGCAAGAGGCAGACAAAATATCACATATCCCTTAGCTCTTGGTTTCGTCCCCTCCAATACATTTCAAATGTGAAGGGCCACTCCATTGTCTACTACCTCCATTATACGCCTTGACTGCACCTTGGCGAAATGTCAAAATTTGGTCATTTGTTTACGTGTGGAAAAAAATTGGTATAATTACGGAATTCGGGCATGTGGCAGAGCTTTGAGCTAGAAAAATGGATAAATTAACAACAATTAGTGCAACGCTTTTTATGGCGGCGGATGTTTTTGCTGTCGTTAGCCTCGCAATGCCTGATTGGATTGTTACGGACGAAGGAGGTAAGTTGTTGATGGTTGGCATGTACGACCTTGAAAAGGTTGTGAAAATGTTTTTAAAGGAAATTTAAATGCCGCAATCGTGCAAACGTTGACTGATGTCTGCGAGCTAGGAAGCCAAATAACTTTTCTGAAAAAATTCAAAAACACCGAATGAAAAGGTAAATATTTAGAAGTGGGGCTCCAGTCAAAACTCGCCCCAAAAAATTTTTCACCCCCTGGAGACTATTCTATAGGGTAGGAATAGATGTTCTAAGGTGGGGGAAGACATTTTCAATGATTGTTTATAATAAAAAAAATTATTATAAACAAAAAACAATTTTTTTTTTTTTAATTACTTTAATTTTTATTAAATGACATATTTTGACCAATTTTTTGTTCTTTCGGAGAATTTTTTTACGGTTTCACGATAAATAACGATTTCCATTTATTACTCTGATATTGAAATTCACTAATAATTTTGATCACAAACCATCAAAATAAATACCCTTATTTCTTTGAACTATGTGAAGTAAACGAAACTTTGCTCTTTTTTTCGTTTATAACAAAATTTTTTTTATTATAAACTATCATTGAAAATGTCTTCCCCCACTTTAAAACATCTATTTCTAACCTATAGAATACTCTCCAGAGGGTGGAAAATTTTTTGGGCCGAGTTTTGACTGGAGCCCCACTTCTAAATAATTACCGAATTGTTATTGTCATCAATTAATATCTCCTATGTTTTCAGGTGAAATACGATTGGGATTAATGTGGACCTGCATGACACTATACAATCGTCCTCAGCACTGCTTTACTCCCGAACTCCAGCCCGAATGGCTTCTGGCATTGATTTGTATTTTCGTTGGTTGTATTTGCATTACAACAACGATAATTCTGCTTGCCGCAAGCAACTGGGATCGCAATGTTATTCCTTACGCTCGATGGGTCGGCTTCACAGCCATGGTACTGTTTTGCTTAGCAGCGGTAATATTCCCCCTTGGATTTCATATTGATGAAATCGGTGGACAAGCTTATCAACTTCCGAACACCTACAAAATCGGAATATCATACATAATGTTCGTCTTAGCTTTGTGGATAACGGTGGTTTCGGAATTGTTTGCGGGAAAAGTGTGTTTGCCGCACTTTTAACTAACAGAAAATGTAAACAAAGAAAAATTAAGCGAGGGCGAAATGTGTCCTTGGATATATGTGCATTTTACGGAACTTCCATAATTTATTGTGAAGAACTTTATAGAATAATTGTAATACGGTTTAAGGTGATATGAATTCTTCAAGCATTTGTTTCAATAAATAGTTTAAGAAGAAGATATGAGTCTTAAATGATGGGGCTCGTTTTATTAGGTGGTGACTGGATATTATTTCAATTAATTTAACCGCTCATGTCTGATCTCTTTCCATCGTTAGAGGAGTCGTGCTTTGTTTGCTTTATTAGTTTTGATCTCGTACAGCACGGGACATACCAGGCCCATAGACTGTATTAAATTTTGTCGAAAGAGGGGTTGCACTCAAAAGAGGGGCTACCGGTTAAAGTTTTTCTGCAGGTGCCATAACAGCTACGTCTTATTTACAAGGTTTTTTTTCCTCCTTCCTTCCACTCTATCAGCGTGCACAGTCCATGTACACCAACTTTACCCTCCAGTAAGTTTATCAAAGATCCCGCAGGTAATAAGTTGTCTCCTTGTTTAAACTAATTTTAAAATTATTTAATTTTTTAAAAGCCAGTCTAGTTCCGTTGTCAAGAAAAATATATTTTATGAACGTTATTAGTATTCGGGGTTCTAAAAACAATAATAAAGCAATAATAAGAAAAAAATCAATCGCAACTTCATAATTAATTTTTTTATCATTTGAGATGCAAATCTCAGATGTAATTTACTTGATTTGATCATATTACCTGGCTTCGATGAGCCACTGGCCTTCGGTGAAAAAAGAAACAGGAATGAATTGAACGTTCCGATAATATCGATATTTTACGTCAATCACTGGTAATGTTCTCGATTTGTATACTGGGAATCAGTGCTGTCGTTTTGAAAATTTTCAGGGAAGTATATTTGCTAATCCAAAGGGAGTACTTTACATTAAAAGGGAGTACAATAGTTTTTTTTATGTATTACTAGTCAAACAGAGACTATGAGATTAGACTTGCTAGTTTCACGTAAGTTGGATGAATAAAGGTCCAACCAGTCATGAGTCTGGTTATGCGGCGTATATGCGCCATGCCATGCAAAGCATATGTTGCACCCATGGTTGCACCCAAAAACAAATTTCGGAACTGCCAGAAAAGTGGCATGCATATGTAATTATTGTTATGAGCTGTCCGTATGCAAAGTGCTGGTGAGATAAGATTTTGCAAACAACGTTTTCCAACGAAAGCCACCTCGTTGCAGATGTTTTTAGTGTTTTATGGATTTTAACGTTAAAGCTCTCTTGAAATTGGCTGTATTCCGCTTGCCGTTTAGAACATTGGAAAAATATATATATTGCGAGCCAAGACTTCAATGTGCTGGGGCAGCTTCTTTGCGCGCGCAGGTCATATGCAGGTCATAGCACACAAGTTTAGAAAATCTACTTTAAGGAAGGATTTGAGACTTTGCTGATTACCCATCATAACCGAAGCTTTACGTTTAAATACTTCGGCACATTGTAATATGACATGCGTCATACGAAATGCAGAGAACAAGTAGCAGTAAAAATTATGCTATGTTGAGTTACAATCAATGCAACCAACATTCGCTGCCAAGTTTTGTTGGTGGAACGAGTTACAATCAATGTAACACAACATTTACCGTCATCTGTCACTGGCTATATTAACGAAATTGTTGTTTGATAATATGGATCCTTTACAGTCTCGGAAGGTGATATCAGTGAGTATTTGATCCTTTATAAGCTGCAGCGTATATTGCAGAGCAAAAATGAGCAAAAGAAAAACAAATTTTGATTGTCATTTGCATATGACATTTCCCATTTCCTGGACTCTCATAGGAACAGGTGGAATTGGATATTTTCAAAAATGTTGTTGCCATGCCAAGTTTGAGATATGAGCAAACTCTGCTGCGCAACAAAGTTGTGTTGCATCTTTGTAACTGCAGCTTTACAATCAATGCAACCAACATTTGCTGCACAACAAAATGAGTTTGAACCCATGAGAACGTATGAGAGCAGTTACAATGATGCAACCAACTTTGTTGCGCAGCAAAGTTTGCTCCTACCATGGCAAAAACATTTTTGAAAATATCCAATTCCACCTGTTCCTATGAGAGTCCGGGATACGGGAAATGTCATATGTAAATGACAATCAGAATTTGTTTTTCTTTTGCTCATTTTTGGTCTGCAATATACGCTGCAGCTTTTAAAGGATCAAATACTCACTGATATCACTTTCCCAGACTTTAATGGATCCATATTGAAGAGGATAGTAAGCTCAGAGTGTAAGCGTAAAATACGCGAAAACTACAGCAAATCAGTTTAAAATTTCAAACGGGAACGTGAAGTGGTAACTTCTAAATTTTTGTTTTCTTTTAGTAATTATTCCGAATGTCTTCAATTAGAGAAAATGGTGGATACCGTTAACATATTTCTAGCTTTACTGATCTATTTACGCTAGATATAAAATCATTTAAATCAATACACTAATTTGCCCTGCTGCATATAACATTCGTTTTAAAATTTTCGATATTTTATTCATCGTACTGATTTTTACTTAGCTCACGTTACGCATAGCAAAGGGTTATCTGCATAGCAAGGGGTTATCTGCATAGCAAAGGGTTATTTAAATATTCTTAAATAAATGTATATTAAACTCCAAATTAGCCTTGCAATTGACCCGATTAGACAAACGTTAGTGCCTGCGCTGATATCAGAATCAAATTCTGTCCTAACTGACATGAAACCCACTCATGGAAGTTGATTTTACAGATATCACCAAAAAGGATCCAAATTCGCATCACCTCCGCAGTGAAATTATACCCACTTAGTTGAAAGAAACAGCGCTTCATTTATACAAAAACTGCATAAAATTTATTTACATTATTAATAAATATTAACTTCTCTATAGCCTATCAACTACATCTTACTCACTACCTATTTTCACAGTGCAATCATATTATATTTATCAAATGAAACTTTCATAAATTTCATATTCTCAAAATAACCGAACTATAAGCATGCAGCCTCAAATTCAACAATTTGTTGCTTTTTATTATTGAACTATCTATAACTACATCGTAATCTCCCAGCTAACACTTATTATGCCTTCATATCGAGCAGGTCGATGTCTTTTTCGAGTTCACCACGAACACAACGACCACAGCAGCCGGCTGACGGTTTATTATCGCATTCTCCGATCCCAGGAGGCTTGAAATTCGGCGTCCATGGACCTAGACTGCCGGACGCATAGAAGTCCATCGGGTAGGCATTATTCGGTTCCAAACTATTCGGGGTCCATTCGATATCGCCTAGGACAACGGATAGCTCGTAGGGTGTGAGTAGAGGCTTCTTGAAGGCACTTCCCCAATCGATTGAGAGTCGTGGACATGCGATTTGTACGAATGCATCAATATCGGGGAATAATTCGAGTTTCTGCGGAAAGATTTCAGACAAGAGGATTGTAACCGTCTCAAAACCTTTCTGCTGGATACGTTTCTCAAGGAAGCGCAGAACTCGTGGCGAGCCTTGACGGCCCAATGTTCCGAAGATGATACCAACTTTCTTGGCTTTCTTCGCTTCCTGGATTTGACTCCATCGTATGCGTTGCATGGCTTTATGGTCGTACTGCTCGATTGTGAACTTCTTTTCATACGGGTCGTAACGGTAAGCTTTGATTCGTGGATTGGCGATCATGGCTGCTTCAAGATGGAATCGACCGTCTCCCACGTAGATTAACGATTTAACAGTCTGGGGCATTTGAGGGGCGGTGCAACCAAGAATTTCACCGGGACTCAGAGGCTTCGATTGTGGCACCAATATGTTATAACCTGCTTCACGTAAATCCGTAGCTGCCGCCTGTAGGGTTGTCACGAACTGGATTGTACTAACCATGGCGATTTGGCCAGGATCTTTATCATCCGGGAAGTTTAGCTTGACAGATTCCACAAAGTGAAGGGGGTCAATCTTGATGTCGACAAACACGTATAGCACCTTGATCGAGTCAGTTTGGTCTACTGGAATCAAACAACTGTGTCCATAGTGTACCAGCAAATCAGCTCCAAGAGCCTTTGCCGTGTAGTCATCGACGCAACAGGCTCCGTACGTTACGTCACCCATAACAACAGTGTCAGCATCGGTGAAGCGTTCAATTATGTCAGCGATAACTAACGAAAACATCAGAAGACCTTCAGGCATCTGCAAGGCAACTCGCTTAGCCTTCATTTCGCGAGCTCGCCAGATCGTCTTGTGGATCTCGAAGTTATAATTGGACGGAAGGCGTTCGATCATTGAATTCAACTCAGCATTCTTCAGGATGTCGGCAGGGATTCGATTCAACTTAGCTTTAGGCTTGAATACTTTTTTTGGTTTCGCTCGAACCACGACTACCCCAGCGGGTGGTGATTCGATTTCCAGCATTTCTCTCACTAATTACTTACTTTGTTCACAATATCGGAAGTAGGCCACGACACGGATGTTATGGACCACACAAAATGCTTTTCACTCTGGCTTCCACTTGTGCTTAGGATAAAGGTTAATCCAACCAGCTAAGAATATCAGGAACAAATGAGTGGGTCGAACTTTAAACCCGTACGGAGAGGATGGTGTTGTCTTTGTTGATTTTTTACAACTGTCTCTTGTCGACCATCGTAAGCTCCGTTCGAGTCACGTAGGCCACAAGGCTGGAGAACGAATTTTCATGCACACAATTTCATTGGCTGATTCGCCGCAAACGAGATCCTCAGTTTCAGTTTTTGATAGAAACGATTGATTTCGATTTAAAATTGCTCGAATATCTTCTGATTTCCTTAAATTTTTATGCGAACTGATATAAATAGACCGCGAAAACTCACTCAAACGCGTGTCACTTACAGCAAACAGCAGAAAAGTGGCCGAAGAACTTCGCACCTCTTTCGCCTTTTCTCTGAGACTAGCCGCTCTATGCTCAAGAATGAAGGTGGAAGTGGTGGGCATTTACTACATTTGTAGTAGATCTGCTACTTTTTTCTGCTTTTCTCTAAATATACTACTCTACTACGTAGCAAATGATAGGTCTGTTTCCGTACTTGAATCTATTATAATATATTCAAATAGATTCGCAGCAAGTCGTTTCCGTACTTTTGCTGCAAGCCAAATGCAAACCAAATTTTGCAGCAAAAAGAAGCCAGCTGCCAAATTCTGTTACTGCTGCAGTTTGCTGAAAGTACGGAAACAGACCTATAATCTACTACTTTTCCCAAGGAACTACTTTTTAGTGAAGATGGGTCTGATCATGGCCTTCATATAAAAGGCCTGTCGCAAAAGCAATTAACGTACAAGATGGCGGACCTAAGCTACTTTTCTCAACCGGTCCGCACAGTGATATTTTTCTCTGGTGTTAAAGAGATTCACGAGAACCACCTACAGGAGATATGAGGAAACTCATATGTCATGTCAGTTACAGTGAGCGGGAAACGAACATAAACAAAGGTAGGTAGATTGCATCGAATAAATTTTTCATAATCCTCATCAAATTGATTTGCAGGGACAAGCAGAAGAGTCAGGAATTTGAAGAGGAGTCATATGTTGGTAAGTAGGAATGCCAGAACTGTGAAGAGGAGCTGTATAGTAGTTTAGTTTAGTCACAAAAACGGCTTGCTGCGAATCTAACGAAGAACCACGGTCAGCATTGTGATTTATTTTCTTTTTTATATGCCTTTGAAAACAATTCGAACTATTTCCAGGCACTTATCCGAATAATTTCTAAAATACAGATACGGAGACTTGCTCGGGCTCTCGTTTCTACAGGCTTATCGGCTACCAACACTAAAATCATTCGTATTTAGCTTTAAATGCAGCCATTACAGTTTTCCAAAAAATCTTACAGACATCATTGTCCTCCTCTTCAACGTTTTGAATATTGTACTGCACAGTTTTCAAGTAATTCCCCACGACATGATTCTCATCGTCATTTCTACTGGATGCGCTTCAACGTCCTCGAAAGTGATAAGATCTGTGACAGTCATCAAGAGCTGTTCCTTTTCCCAATGTTTGGTTTAGGTAAGATTGTAGCTCGGTATCGCGTTGTGAAAATACTAATACTAATTCATGCATTTGTAATGGAGTAGAATGAATATAACTCGCGTAAAAGTGACATTGTGCTCTCTAGAAGAAGGCGCTGCGGATCTTTATCTCGGAGCGTTACTGCACCGTCCGACGACTGGATAGTGTTGTAAGTAGTGGTGAGGAACTCCTCTTGAGTATGAACAGGCATCAGACCTCTAGGATCCAGTTGGACAAAGTGTCCGTCCGCTATATGATCAATAATTTCAGTGCCATGGGTTACTTTGGCCGCATTGTAAGTGTATTCTACTGGAGATATACTTCCGTTCTCCTTGCCCGAAAATAAAACGAACTATTTAAATTGTATTGTTACTCATTCTAAATGGGTAATTGATGAGAAAATAAATATTTTATATATGTACTCACAAGTTGATGTTTCTATATTCCAAAAAACAATTAACAATTAAACAGTTATTTTTTAGCAAAACAAAAAATCTATTGAAGTATAAAATGTCCCGTGTCTACTGTAGCCTAGCAGGGTGTTGAATGCAAATTATTGATGCACCCTTTGTCAACCAATTGCCATTTAACTTTGAGTGTAATCTAACATACAAAAAAACATTTCAAGTTAATAATATATTTATCGATTCATCAAACTACTTACCTTTAAATATGACCTTTGAACAGGTAAAATAGCTTGGTACTCATACGCTGTTCCAGCTTTCAGGGGACAAGCGATGCCAGTATTCACGCATAATTTTAGAGTTAATTCAGTTTCCGGCACACACAAGGGAATCATGCAAGAAGCAACAAATACGCACAGTTCAGATGCTTCATTCGTCCCGTTCAAGGGTTGATAGGGGTGATATGAAAATATTACAAACTGATGTTGATTTCAAAGTGATGTTGATTTCAAAGTGATGTTGGCGAAGAGGAGAATCTAACATACAAAAAAATATTTCATGTTAATAATATATTTATCGATTCATCAAACTACTTACCTTTAAATATGACCTTTAAACAGGTAAAATAGCTTGGTACCCATACGCTGTTCCAGCTTTCAGGGGACAAGCGATGCCAATATTCACGCATGCATCAGGATTTGTAAGTGGAAATGGAACTGGAAATAAGCAAAATTATATAGATAACATTTCAACTACGGTAAATTATTCTCGGCACACAGCAGTATAATCGGAGCACTTTCACGAAACTTATCCGAATTATCGTTTGTATACAATAACTTGAAGATTTTCAAAGTGGAATATATCCTACCAACCACAATCGGCAATTGTTTACAATTCACATTGCCGAGAGTAGTTGGCTGGTATTCCAAATTGCATATTTCACTTGTAAGCAACAAAATAAACATAGTACTTCCACGACACTTTTCCGAAACATATTTTACGCGACAAACCGAAGATAATAGGACAAATAGAATAGACTCTTTGCCTGACTTAACCTTTTTTTTTTTTTTTTGTTTACTGAATCCTGTTTGACGAGGATTAGGTTGGCTTATCACGATTCGTATCAGCCATCGATTTTCGATACCACCAATGTGTAGGTTTGACCTTGTAAGTCCATTATATGTTGGTTAGATGCACGGTGTCTTCGTTGATTTATTGAGCTCTTAACAAAACTACTCTTATACTTAAGTATCTAACTCATAAAAAAGAAACATAGTAATCTTATTGCGTTCACTAATTCTAGAGGATGGACTTAAAAAAAAACAAACAAATGACAAGAAAAAATAGCCTCTTCAATTTGTGACTAAAGTATGTTCTAATCTTACTAATCTTACTTCTATGGGTACTGACTTAACCGAACACCACCATTCACTTTATTATTTGTCAGAGAAATGTCAAATAAATGTCAATGCAATTGTCATCGCGCAATTGCCAACAAATCTTAATCCCGAGAGGACTACACAATTTCAAAAAGTAGCTTAATACCTGTCAGATTGCAAGTCGCGATAGGCCTTTTATATGAAGGCCATGGTCTGATGAAACTTCGGTGAACTATTAAGCATTAACTGAAGCACATCTGCGATAAGAAAACGCCGAGCGCGTCGCAACTACTGTAAAAATGCTGAGCAGTGTTTTCGCTGTTCGTCTGGCTAATGCTTGAGTTACAATCAATGCAACCAACATTTGCTGCCAAGTTTTGTTGGTGGAACGAGTTACAATCAATGCAACACAACATTTACTGTCATCTGTCACTGGCTATATTAAAGAAATTGCTGTTCGATAATTTGGATCCTTTAAAGTCTCGGAAAGAGAATTCAGTGAATATTTTATCCTCTAAAAGCTGCGGAGTATAATGCAAAGCAAAAATGAGACAAAAAAATACAAATTCTGATTGTCATTACATATGACAGTTCCGATTTCCCGAACGGTCATAGGAACAGGTGGAATTGGGTATTTTGCTGCCATGCCAAGTTTGAGGTATGAGCAAACTCTGCTGCGCAACAAAAGGTGCGTTTTTTTGCTCCGATGCAGTGCAGAGTACAACCACAGCGTAAGGAGTTAGTTCCTAACCAGCGTGCGGACTCCGTATATGTATACGGTCCAAAAATCCAGTGATCTAGCCTGAGATTGTATTGTTAGTCAGCCTGGAAAGTTGGAAGAAATCGTATGGAACAGAAAGAAATGCAATATACGATTCGACAACTACATACTCAGGCTAGATTTTTCGCTGCTCACATACGGCTCTCTCTCGCAAAAAATACTAGCACACTCTCAGGTTGCTTTGACAGCTAATGCATTGCGTAAATGGAGGCGCAATTTCAAGGTCGAAGTGTTTTTTCTGGAAGATGGAAGGAGTTCACCCACTTATCATTCTATACACTTTGGTACAACTATGCCGGAAAAACAACGATCTAGTATAAAACAGCAGTGCATTCGCTAAACCTGACATACCCCGTAATCACAATACAGCGTTTTTCGCTGCGGCCAACGCAGTGGGCTGCGGGAAGTGCTGTCAAAAAATTAGAATGCACTGTTTTGTATGGTAACGCGCACAATGGCTGCGGCGGAATTTGCGGCAGCGGCGAAATTTGCCAAATTTCTAATTTTGCCGCACCGCTAGCGGTGATACCTACCATAGGTTGGCATCACCACTAGGTTGAATTAACTCTGTTTGAATTAGGTTGAATGGTCTGGTGGAATAGACAAGCGATGGCTGATGAGTATTGTGATAAGCCAACCTAATCCTCGTACAACAGGATTTAGCAAAACAAAAGAAAAAAAAATGATTTTGGTTGGTGCCTTGGTTGCATTGACAGCGACATTGTCGCTGCATTGTGATTCACCAAATTCAACTGCGGCTTTCACGCCTCCCCCTGTGGAACGCTGCGTTGGCCGCAGCGAAAAACGCTGTATTGTGATTACGGCAATAGGTTGCTATATTCGCTGTGGTCCCACAAAACAGCTGAAAAAAAGGGAGAAAATAACAAGTATACACTACCACAATCGATAGAAAATAGAACAAAAACTAACAGAAAATTAATTCTTTTAACTTTCTACACATTATGAGGGCCTTTTCTAATTTCTTAACTACCAAAACATTCAACATAACCATGAAAACCGAAAGCCACCTCACAGAAAAAAATACAACTTCTCATGAGCTTTTCTTTTTTCTATCAGCACATTCTACACTTCAACACGTGAACTACAAATGACGCATAGAATTTCTGTACTAGTGAATTCACTGGTGTAGGAGTGTTGTTGTTTTCAATGCGTCTACTCTACTCTCCGCTGGACAGAGGAGCAAAAAAACGCGCCTAAAGTTGTGTTGCATCATTGTAACTGCTCTTATACGTTCTCATGGGTTCAAACTCATTTTGTTGTGCAACAAATGTTGGTTGCATTGATTGTAACTCAAGCATAAGTTCTTAGAATTCAGAAAAAGTAGTTGTTCTCGGTTTTTTTATACACTACATATGTATATGTCTAATTTCTACTACTTTTTTTTCTGAATCTGCTACTTTTTTTAATAATATCTGCTACACATTTATTCATCCCAATGCCCATCACTGGAAGGTGGCCCTTCACATACAGTGTTGCCAACTTTTTTCCAGCCTTTGCAGCTAGATTTGAGGGAAAAAATAGCTAAAAATAGCTAAAATGTTCACTTTGTAGCTAAAAAGTGTAGCTAAATTCAATAATAAAAACTCAAGGTTCTGGAAAACAGTTTTATTAAGCTAATGTGTTGAATTGATATGGAAAAATCTTGGATGTACATCGTATTATGAGTAGTTTATTAATTTAACAGTATTAAAGAGTATAAAAATCGTTGAAGAGCTTATTAAGTTCAACAGAATTCTATTTTTTTATTCATAATAGAAGCATCCTTTAAAATGGGTTGAAGAAATAGGAGATATAAAAGGTTTTTGATTGTTATAGTCCTTGTAAATCATTTTTGCTAAATAACATTCTTCTGATGTTTGGACTATGCTGAGGTGGAGTTTTAGCCATAGCTATTGGTTAATGATCCCTGATACTGATCCCGTTATTGACAACCACCTCATTTAAGAACTCCATATCATCTTCAGTGGAATTAAGAGAACCAATTATAAATTTCTACAGGTAAAAACTTTAATGTTTGGGGATGAAACGATCTTCATGCTGCAGAAACTGAAAGCTGAACGGAATGACAAGCTCATCTTATTAATATTAAAAAAGGATTTTGACGACTTAATTTAAATACACCGTTATTGACTCCGACCATAACACTTGCTTTGTCTGTCATATTTGTAATACTTAGGATGTAGTTCTCGAAGCACGTGTTTATGGTAGTAGTAATACTTTCAACAGCTCCCCTTTCTAGCTCTTTCAAGTAAATTGTAATAAATTTTTGCTAAATATCACTAAAATGTCCGCAGACTCGTCAACTAAAATACTGGAAATACAGTTATCAAAATCTACCTTTAAATCCGGTGTGAAGTATGGAAACAAACTGCCCCCAACTCAGAAAATATAGTCTTTATTTTTCGCTGTGTTGAAAAACTCTACAAAATGAAGCAAAAAAAATAGCTAGAACAAACGTTTGATTTAACTACTGAGCTCGATTTCTAATTTCTTCTAGCGTTTTGTGCGAACACTTTGTCTACGTAAAGGTAATTGAATTTGATCACGGTTCCCTTCTTGTCTATAAATCAGCATGGAACTAGCATAAATAAAAATGTAATGATTTCCAACTGCAAGTGGTCACGCCAGTCAAGTATGCACTGTGTGCTGGTGTCTGATGAGAATCAGTGCATACTTTCGAAACCACTTTGTCAAAATAGAATTTTCAATGTAGATTAAAATTTTTAATGTAAAGAAAAAGTTGTTCAAATTTAATCATCCCGCAAAAACAATTCTTTGTCTACGTTTTATTTCAACTTTATGTCCAAGCCTGAATTTTTCGGTTCTTGTCTTTAAATTTAGGCAGATAATGTGTATTCTATATTAAACATATTTCGTTTGTCTTACCTATTTTAGTTTACTCCTAATGAGATCAAACTCACGGTTTTTCTTCGCACCGAACAAAAGAAATAAAACTGTTCATAAAAGATTATTATTGTTCTAATCCCAGAAAGACATAGTAGGTAGTAATAGTACTATAGTACTACCCAAAGCATTGGCAATTACCTTAGAATTTGGAGAAATTATTTTTAAGCACTGAGAGTTTTAAATATTAATAAACTAGTGTAAGTTAATGCAATCAAAGCAAAAATTATCATTTATAATCTATAAATTTGTAGCTAAATTTGTAGCCAATAGCGAAATGAAAAATTATGTAGCTAAACGGGTTCTTTTTGTAGCTAAATCTAGCTACCAAATAGCTAAATTGGCATCACTGTTCGCATATGAAATGTACTGGAGTGGAGGGGACGAAACAATGAGATAAGGGGAATGCGATGTTTTGTCTGCCTATTGGGGATGTTTTGTTTCGTTTGTTTCCCTCTCGCACGTTGGACAGCTAGAGCCAGTGAGGTAGTCGAGGTAGTAGGAAGGGAGTGGACATGCGCATAAGATTTACATTGAAGGGGATGATCGTAACTTTTTCCGTTCATTGTCAAATCTGGTCAAATCCAAGTAATTCCCCTCTAATTTGACAACGAACGGAATTGCTGCTATAACATGCTGTCTGCATGCTGTGTGCGCGAGAGAGTTGAAAAGGCTAATGGCCGAAAGTTATACCATCGATGTCATCTCCACTGCTACTACCTCACTGGGTAGAGCAGAAAATTGCAAGAGGAGAAAAACTTGTCCTATCTATCAGCTGCTCTCAAACCTAAAGCATAGTACTGATTTCAATTTCACGTGAAATTTTCATACAAAATATCACGCGAAATCTGTTTCGGCGAAAATTTAGCTTGAAAATAAGCAAGGCTTGTACCAATGCCTCCTACAAGTGCGGGCCGTCGTAATCGTTGTCGCTGTGACGTCATGGCGATAGGCCATTTTGACATTTCCACGAGGCAGTGCCGACACACACGGAGATTTCACTTGCGGTTTTGTAGCTAAAATATGAATAAAACATTCGTTTTTGTGCGTGGACGCGTTGTAGTGTTAATATTTAGTCATAACTTGCATTTTGTGTCAATCAATTGTATCGAAAGTGAATCGACACAAAACACCGCATAACCTAAGAACAACTGATAAACATTTCGTGGCGAATTTTTACAATTATACCGCGCGCCCCGCATTAATTTGTGTTTTAGCTGTTCACTAGCACTGTTTTGAAGATCTTACTTTATTTTCACTTAACTCACTTTACCACAACCTTTACAATTACCAATTTCCCGCGGACGTCCCTTAAGACAACGTGTGTTTTTCGCCACATTTTAGCCTGTTGCTGTGACGTCATCATTCTGCATTACGGCCCGTACTTCTAGGAGCATGGCCTTCATATAAAAGGCCTATCGCGACTTGCAATCTGACAGATATTAAGCTACTTTTTAAAATGGTGTAGTCCTCTCGTTATTAAGATTTATTGGGAATTGCACAATGACAATTGTTTGACATTTCTCTGACAATTCGTAATGTGAATGGTGCTGCTCGGTTGAATCAGGAAATAGAGTCTATTTTCCTACTATCCGGAGACTGGTTTCGAAATTTTTGTCGCGTAAAAGATATTTCGGATAAGTGTCGTGAAAGTGATGTGTTTATTGTGGTGTATACGCGAGAACTTTGCAATTTGGAATACCTACCACCTGCTCTCGGCAATGTGAATCATAAACAATTGCCGATTGTGATTGGTAGGATTTATTCCACTTTAAAAATCATCAAATTTTGATAATCTGCAAATTCTTCTATACAAACGATATTTCGGATAAGTGTCCCCATGAATTGAGGTCTGATGTTAAAGGCTTTTTATATCTAAATTGCTTGTGAAAGATCCCAAAAAAACATTGATTGACATGACATATGAGTTTCCTCATATCTCCTGTAGGTGGATCTCGTGAATTTCTTTATAACCATAAAAAAACATCACTGTGCGGACTGGTTGGGAAAAGTAGCTTAGGTCCGCCATCTTGTAGGTTAATTGCTTTTGCGATAGGCCTTTTATATGAAGGCCATGCTAGGAGGCATTGGTTGTACTCTGTTCTTAAGCATAGTACTGAGTTCGAAAATTTAGCTTGAAAATAAGCAAGAGTTGTACTAAGTTCTTAGTATGAAAAGTTGCTTTGAAGTTGCTTTCGCGTTGAAAACGTAGATGGCACTGAAACATGTCTCCAATCATTTCACGCCAATTTAGTTTGTGCAGTTCATTCTTTCGAGCGAAAAAGTGACATTTGGTATTTCAATTTGAAAATGGAGCAGTGCAAATGTCTTTCCAATAAGAAAATCGGTCGAAAGTGAAATTCTTGACATTTCATCCGTCAGAAATGAGCATTGTCTCTGCTTTTCTCCATTGCCAAAATTTTCGCTCGAAAGAATGACCAGATAATGGAGACATGTCAAAATTTCACGTGAACTCGAACTCAGTAGCAGCCTTTAGCATGAAAAGTTGCTTTGAAGTTGCTTTCGCGTTGAAAACGTAGATGGCACTGAAACATGTCTCCAATCATTTCATGCCAATTTAGTTTGTGCAGTTCATTCTTTCGAGCTAAAAAGTGACATTTGGTGTTTCAAATTGAAAATGGAGCAGTGCAAATGTCTTTCCAATAAGAAAATCGATCGAAAATTGAAATTCTTGACATTTTATCCATCTGGAATGAACAATGTCTCTGCTTTTCTCCATTGCCAAAATTTTCGCTCGAAAGAATGACCAGATAATGGAGACTTGTCAAAATTTAGCTTCACGATTAGCTCAGTACCAGCCTTAACAAGCAGATTGAAAATTTCTCTGGTTTTTTACTAGGAAAAAATCGAAAAAACGACGTGGGTCAAGGCATGGCCTTCATATAAAAGGCCTATCGCAAAAGCAATTAACCTACAAGATGGCGGACCTAAGCTACTTTTCCCAACCAGTCCACACAGTGATGTTTTTTTATGGTAATAAAGAAATTCACGAGATCTACCTACAGGAGATATGAGGAAACTCATATGTCATGTTAATCAATGTTTTTTTTAGGATATTTCACAAGCAATTTAGTTATAAAAAGTCTTTAACATCAGACCTCAATTCATCGGGACATTTATCCGAAATATCGTTTGCAGATTATCAAAAGAGTTTGCAGATTATCAAAATTTGATGATTTTTAAAGTGGAATAAATCCTACCACCCACAAACGGCAATTGTTTACAATTCATATTGCCGAGAGTAGGTGGCAGGTATTCCAAATTGCAAAGTTCTCGCGTATACAGCACAATAAACCCATCACTTTCACGACACTTATCCGAAATATCTTTTACGCGACAAAAACTTCGAAACCAGTCTCCGTATAATAGGAAAATAGACTCTATTCCCTGATTCAACCGAGCAGCACCATTCACATTACTAATTGTCAGAGAAATGTCAAACAATTGTCATTGTACAATTCCCAATAAATCTTAATAACGAGAGGACTACACCATTTTAAAAAGTACCTTAATACCTGTCAGATTGCAAGTCGCGATAGGCCTTTTATATGAAGGCCATGGTCAAGGCAATACCTCCTAGAAGTACGGGCCATAATGTAGAATAATGACGTCACACTAGACTGTCAAAGTGTCGCGAAACGCACACGTAGTCTTATGGGACATCCGCGGCAAATCGTAAATTGTACAGGTTGTGTTGAAGTGAGTGAAGTGAAAACGAGATCCGCGGAACAGTGCTAGTGAACAGCTAAAACACAAATTAATGCGGTGCGTGCGGTATAATTGGAAAAATTCGCTACAAAATGTTTATCGGTTGGTGTTAGGTTATGTGAAGTTTTGTGTCGATTCACTGTCGATGCAACTGATTGACACAAAATGCAAGTTATGACTAAATATTATTACTACAACGTGTCCACGCAGAAAAAACTATCGTTTTATTTATATTTTAGCTTAAAAACCGCAAGTGAAATCTCCGTGTGTGTCGGCACTGCCTCGTGGAAATGTCAAAATTCACGGCTAAATTGACGTCATAGCTAAAACGATTATGTAGCCTGATGGCCCGTACTTCTAGGAGGCATTGGTCAAGGCAATGCCTCTTAGAAGTACGGGCCGGAATGGCGAATGATGACGTCACAGCAATAGGACAAAATGTCGCGAAAAACACACGTAGTCTTAAGGGACGTCCGCAGGAAAATGTTAATTGTACGGGTTGTGTTAAAGTGAGTGAAATGAAAACAAAGTGGTATATGCGAAACAGTGCTAATGAACAGCTAAAACACAAATTAATGCGGTGCTTGCGGCATAGTTGGAAAAATTCGCTACGAAATGTTTATCAGTTGTTGTTAGGTTATGTGAGGTTCCGTGTCGATTTACTATCGCGATACAATTGGTCGATACAAAATGAAAGTTATGACTAAATATTTTCATTAAAACGCATCCACGCACAAAAAACTAACGTTTTATTCATATTTTAGCTAAAATCTCGGTGTGTGTCGTCACTGCCTCGTGGAAATGTCAAAATGGCCTATCGCCATGACGTTACAGCGAGAACGATTACGTAGCCTGACGACCCGTACTTCTAAAAGGCATTGGTCAAAGCAATGCCAGAGGCCTGAAAGTACGTGATTTATTGATGGTAGTGATGGGCAAAATGGCTCTTTGAAGTGAGCCAGCTCCGTAAAACTCACTCACTTTAAAGAGTCGCTCTTTAAGAGCCACTCAAAAGAGCCACTTCAAGCAACTTTTTAATGGTTGCAAAAGTATAAAGTAAATTGCTATTTTTTGTTGTTTTATTAATAATAATAAGCTTAAATCTAATATAACATAACATTACTTTAAAAATATAATATAGCATATAATATAAATTTAAAAATAAACCATAAAATCATATCTGAAAATCTTCCCATATAAGTGGCCACTCTACTCAATCATTGATTCACTATCTCCAGATTCTGGGATGTAAATCTTTCTTTTCCTTCCACCAATTGAGAGGGTCAGCAGTTCTGGGTATATTTACATGTTGTAAATACTTATCCATTTCGTTAATGCCTGAAGCTACATAGCTTTGCTGGGTTCTTACACTGTTGACTTTGTCATCAAATTTTCGCCATAGCGAATTTTGCGTTCCTTGTGCTGTGGGTACCGAAACTAGATGTATACAAGCAAGTTTGTACGTGGATTCATTTTGAAATGCTAGTCTTTTAAATCGTGGATCTAAAAGAACGCTCTCTAGGCAAAACATATTTTCTTTATATAATTTAAATCTGTTTGAAAGTTCTCTTTGGATCACATTTAAAAAACTGCGTACATCAGCAGTTTTATTTTCGTTCAGACAGAGTTTTGAAATGTAGCTTATAATCGTTGATATAATAATATATATTTTAGAAATCGATACTGTTTTCTCACTGCTTATTTCTAGAGTAGCCTCATTGAAGATGCTCAATATATCAGGGGCTGTTTTCATAATATTCCATTCATCAGAAGAAGGAGTTGGTAGATTTTAGTTCAGGACACCTAAGGTGGCTAATAGTGGCTCTTTTACTTCTTGAATGCGCACAAGCATAGATTACGTAGAGTTCCACCTGGTAATAGCATCAAACTTTAATTTAAGCTCTACGTGTTCCATTTGCCTCTGTTTTTGTTGTAATTTTGCCGTTATTTTGCTACCAAAATTTTTTCGGACGGTTTTCCGTCAGATTTCATTTTGCCGTATCTTCGAAACTAGTCCGCCTTTTCCCAGACTTGTATGGAAATTTCGCCCGAAACAACTCAAAAAGGTCCCCAAATTCATGCTAGTAAAAAAAAAAAATATTTTGGAAAAATGAACGTTTTTGCCCAATTTCCCCTATCAAAAATTTTTTTGCCCTTGAAATATCACTATTGTACTCCCCGACCACTTCCAATCATCGAAAACGTCCTAAAGGCAGTTTTTGCCAAACTGTGGCCAAAAAACCCCTTACTCCCCTACAAAACCGAAATTTTTGTATCGCAGCAATAGGTCTTGGCCCGCTATGTCCCAAACCACCTTAACCCCAAATTGGCCGATTTTGTCCGATTTCAACTACTTTTGCCCTAACAACTTTTTGAAGAACCAAAATATTCGATACGAACCTCTTCCATATACCTGTTCTAGTGTATACGCTTAAAAAATGAACGTTTTTGCCCATTTTCCTCTCTCAAAAATTTTTTTGCCCTTAAAATATCACTATTGTACTCCCCGACCACTTCCAATCATCGAAAGCATCGTAAAGGCAGTTTTTGCCATACTATGGCGAAAAAACCCCTTACTCCCCTACAAAACCGAAATTTTTCTATCGCAGCAATAGGTCTTGGCCCGTTGTGTCCCAAACCACCTTAACCTCAAATTGGCCGATTTTGCCCGATTTCAGCTACTTTTGCCCTAAAAGGATCTCAACCTTTTCCTACTTAGCACTTTTAGTGGTACTTTCAGTTTTTCCGGACGGTTTTTCGGCAGATTTCATATTTCCGTATTTTCGAAACTAGGCCGCTTTTTCCCAGACTTGTATGGAAATTTCGCCCGAAACAATTCAAATAGGTCCCCAAATTCATGCTAGTAAAAAAAAATATTTTGGAAAAATGAATGTTTTTGCCCAATTTCCCCTATCAAAATTTTTTTTTGCCCTTGAAATATCACTATTGTACTCCCCGACCACTTCCAATCATCGAAAGCGTCCTAAAGGCAGTATTTGCCAAACTATGGCGAAAAAACCCCTTACTCCCCTACAAAACCGAAATTTTTGTGTCGTAGCAATAGGACTTGGCCCGTTATGTCCCAAACCACCTTAACCCCATTAATTTAATTTTGTCCGATTTCAACTACTTTTGCCCTAAAAACTTTTTGAAGAACGAAAATATTCGATATGAACCTGTTCCGTATACCTGTTCTAGTGTATACGCTTCATCTCTAAAATCTACCTATGAAATGCACCGCCTAATAGCCAACATTTGGCTACTAAAATACTCGTGAACCAGAGCAAAATATACGCACGTAAACGCATACTGTGTGTTCACAAAATGTCGCCATCAATAACCGCACACGATCAGTATCCATCATTCGCATTCTATTCGCACTGGCGTCTTCATTCATTTTTCATTCAACGGAGTCGACTCTTTTATTCCTCATTCGCACAGTGTTCATTCAACGGAGTCGACTCTTTTATTCCTCAATCGCACAGTGTTCATTCAACGGAGTCGACTCTTTTATTCCTCATTCGCACAGTGTTCATTCAACGGAGTCGACTCTTTTATTCCCCATTCGCACAGTGTTCATTCAACGGAGTCGACTCTTTTCACTGTGCAATACGATAGTCGTATACATATGTTCGTATTCCGACGTTAGAATATCCTAGATTTCGCTTCAAACTACACACGGTAGTCTAATGAAGTATTGCCGTGTGTATATGCATAAGCTCTATTTGGTCGGGTGGTTGGTTGAGTGGCTCCGCAATATCGCTATTGCCACTAAAGTGAAGGTATGAAGTGTGCGGAGCTATTCTAAATGATGGCTCACATAGCTCTTTCAAAAGAGTCGACGAGCTGACTCGCACAGAGTTGAAGAGTTGACTCACACAGCTCCTTCAAAAGAGTCGCTCTTTTTGATTGACTCGCTCATGAGCGACCCATCACTAATTGATGGAAGAGGTTGGCAGGGAGTGAAGGATTTACCATCAGCTGGCACGTAACAATAAACAAAACCAAAATAAGTTCACTTTATCACATGCGAAAGTGATAAAAGGATACTGTTAAACGACAGGTTAGAATGTATAGATCCGTGTTAGCTGATAGGCGAGAGTGTGTTGGCGTGCGTATAATCCCATCAAGAAATAATAAGCGCAGCGAGTATTCTCTGGCAACAAACGAAATTCTCTGTATTGGGCTGCATAAAAGTATCGGAGATATTCCTTTTACTCGCCAAATGGTATCGAAAGTAGTATTCCGCGTTAACTACCTTATCGTTTACCATTTGAATACTCAGAAAATGTTTTAAGAAAATAAATATTGCATAAATCGCCATTCGTTAAAATAGTCTCTTTGGCAAAGAACATTTATATTGCCTAGTGGGAACATTGATGTTTAAATACACTGGATCACTTGGTTAGTCAGGCAAAACATGAGAAAAAATATTCTTTGATTATGTTTCTGGATATTTTCAATGCGTATGAAAGTGTAGACACTTCAAAACTTATGGATATAATAGATCACTTTAAAATACCCAAAGAATATATTTTCAAGATCATGGCTTTCCTTTCCTTCAGAAGTCTACAATTAGGCTCTGACAGTGTTAGAGTTAATAATGGCATACCACAGGTATGTCCTCAGTCCGCTACTTTTTAATTTATACACAGCAAAATTTCACAACAATTTAAGAACGTCTGCTAATATAGCGCAATATGCTGATGATTTTGAGATCTTCACTTCACATAAGAAAAAGATGGATGCTTTTAGACTTCTCCAGAAAGAGTGTCAGAGTTTAGCAAATACTGCAAGTTTTTTTTATTACCGTTAAACCCTGACAAATGCAAAGGGATGATCCTTAATAAAAACCGGCGTTTCTCACATAGAATTCAAATAGATAACAAAAACATACAGTGGGTCAATAACATAAAGTTCTTTGGCAAAATTATTAAATTCAATTATACAGAGTCAAATTTCCATAAGTCCAAAATAGAGAGCAGTATCACGGAAGTAAATGTTGTTAAGAGAGTAACAGGAATTATAAGTGGGCTACCTCCAGATAAAGGTATAGTGTTGTACAAGTCTTTTGTTAGATCCAAACTCGAAAGCCATGTATCTACGTATGTGAAATCAGCATTATATCTAACCAAGAGTTTTGATAGTGTAAAAATCAAAATTCTAAGAAGCTGCCTAGGTCTGGCGAACCAAACGGCGAACATAATAGTGTTTGATATGGCAAATGAAATCCCGACAAGTTTCAGAGCTAAATTCATGCTAGCAAAAGAGCTCATGAAAGTCAAAGTAGCAAACCAAAACTTGTTCAGAAAATTCACTGTTAATAAGAATGGGTCAAATTATTCCATAATATATAACAAATATAAAAGCGTTTTTGATAGAGTGGGCATTCCCCCTTATAGCCCGTTCACACTCGGCTCTAAATCAGGCGATTTCGATCAGCTGATCGCTTTAGAGCTAAATCAAGTTAAATCTACCTGATTACCCATACATTTTTTTCGGCTTCCGACCGAGTTAATCAAGTAGATTTAGAGTTAATCAAGTACAAATCAGGTACTATTGTGAATTTTTCCGGGCTGAATTGTTCTCAGAGCGTGCTTAATTCCATCCGTGAGAGGGAGAGTAGATTTCAGCGAAATGTCATTCGAATTTCGTTCAAAAATAGCAAAAATTGGACAAAAAAGGAAAATGTGAGTTGTACAAAATGAAAAGAAAATGCTCTTGCATGTTTCTGCACCATTTTGAACAACTTTCATGCAAAAAAAATTGTACACACAAATTCGAATGACAGTTCGCTCTCTAAATCTCCTCATTCTAAATCACTTCGGGTAGTGTGAACGCTTACCTGATTAACTTTGACAGCTTCTAAATCTACTTGATTTAGAGTCGAGTGTGAACGGCTTATTATACTGGTATTCCTTCCAACTTAATCATCACAGAAAAAAAGTGCAGGAGTGTTTAGGGATGTTGGGAAGATGAAAGCGAAAGAAATTTTAGATACCTTTGAAAAGCTTCGATTAGATGAAACCAAAATGAACCAGAGTATCTATTTCTCTGATGGAGCTAAATCCTGCTTGGAGGTGGGCTGTGCTACAATAAAGATCGATGATATCAAATCGGATATCTATTCTCTAAATGCCCACACATCAGTTATAAATGCGGAGCTGGTGGGTGTTTTCCTGGCTATCTCATCAGGAACTTGCACGCATAAACAAGAATTAATAGTCTTCACAAACTCCAACCAAGCGTGTATTGAGCTTAAAAACAACCCAAAAAATAAAACAATTATCTGCGACATCTATAGATTATGCATGACTGCCAATCATATCATAATCAAAGTCATGTGGATTCCAGATCATAAGAACATCGGTGGGATGGCTCAGGTTGATGAAGATGACAGGAAAGGGTCTTTTACCGGCACTGAAATCGTCACCGAATATGAAGCAGATGAAGCCTTGCTGGAATACCACTAAACAATTAAATATTGTTTAGTGGTATTACTCTTGAAGTTAAACTTTTTGAACCAAAGCTGGTTCCTATTACTAAGAAACGCTTTGGACCATGTGCATTGTTTTAAATATGGGGTGTAATGTTGGGCCACCTCCTCGCGGTGCACTCCGGGTAACGCCGAATGGGTCAACAACTGGTACGGCTCGGCTTTTCTAATGGCTTTTGCGATTTGATTGACGATTGGAATTTGTGGCTATGGCAATAACGACTTTTGTGGCATGAACTGGCTTAGATAAATGGTTTGAGGCACGACCAACGATTGGGAAATACGCATCCGGGCTGGCGGTTATGGCATTCTGGACCTAGTCGCTTTATGCGCGGTACCGCCGGAGTAAAATCCGAGCGCGAACGGCTCCAGGCTAATGTCATGCCGTCTCCGTCCCGTTAAAACCTGGCAAGTCTCAGAGTACGTTCGAAGCCCGCACCGTTGAGTTGGTGGTGCAGGTTCGGTTGACATTGTTCCCGATTAGCGCTGACCTGGCTCTGAGATCCAGCCCCATGAAGGTTGGTGATCAACCCTCGCGTCGGCCTCCCTGCTTTGCATAGATTATCACGAGGTCATTAAGGCGACTGCACATCCGGGCGGAGATAGCGGCTCTGAGTTGGGACCCATAAGCATTGATGACGCAAACAACAAAATTTACAGACAAGACACAAGACAAGACACAAGACAAGACCGACGGACATCCAAACGTGCAGACGACAGTGGCGACGCAGGGCGAAGGAGGTGCCGCCATAGACCGTTTTGCGTTTGCGAGGAGGTCGAGGGTCCAGAGGACGCCTCCCCTGCCGCACATTCAAACGCGAAGCGAGGGAACGATCAGCTCCGTATGCGCAACAGATGCGCAAGGTGCTAAAAAGCAGCAGCAGTGCTCTGGAGACTCCGAGGAGTCACACGCGTGAAAGTGCTGAGACGGGAGTGGTGGAGGAAACGGCACCACAACAACTCGCACCAGAACGTGCGTCTCCCAAGAGGGAGTACATTAAGCGAGAGCGAGTGGCTGAGGAGGATATGTTGAGGAAGTGCCAGCATATCCTTCGAAAAATGTTTCAGGCCGCCAACGTGCAGAAAAACATATCGAAGCACGTTAAGGTCGGTATGCTCGAGCTGGAGGAGGCATTTGAAGTCATCTTCGCTTGCAGAACGAACTGGCAGAAGGCAGAACTGGAGTATCAGCGAGTGATGGAAGACCAGACTGCTGAGGCGGCCACTCCTGTAGGCGTCCCGGGAATGGATCGGCCACGGCAGAATAAGCGCGTGGCCAAGTCTAGTCCTGAAGGCACACAAGAAATCCGGGTCAGGAAGGAGGTGCCAGCATCCGATTTAAGGAGGTGGGTGACGGTCACCCACAGAAAGAAGAAGATGAACGTCGCTAAACCACCGGTGGTACCCGCTGGCCCAGAGAAGGTGCAGAAAAAGGGGGTCCAGAAGGGCGAAAATAAAGAAATGGTGGCAAAGAAAAAGAAGGGAAAGAATAGGTTGAGACAGCGGGGAAAGAAAATTGATGCTGTAATCGTCAAACCAGCCCCGGGGAAAACCTACGCGGAGGTCCTGGGGGCCATCCGTCAAAATGTTTCCCCAGAGGAAACTGGTACACAAGTACGACGCATAAGGAAAACCACAGAAGGGGGGGTTCTTCTGGAAATTGCGCGGACGAACGATCGAACGAAATTGCAGGACTCGATCAGGGCTGCCTTAGATGGCCAGGGGGACGTGAAGCTTGTGACCCCTAGAGTCAAAATCAAGCTTCTCGACCTCGATTGTCTCACAGTCAGCGAGGAGGTGACATCGGCCATCAATCGCGAGGCTGGCGAGAAAGGAGCCGGGGAGGTGAAAACTACTCTATTCCCCCCTAACACAAGGGAGCAGAGGAGAGCTGTGGTGGAGCTGGGTGAGGCATCAGCATTCAAAATCCTCAAGTCTGGTCGAGTCCGGGTGGGAATGATTAGCGCCCAGGTACGAAGGTGGGCTGAGGTTACACGCTGCTACCGGTGCCTAGGCTACGACCACACAAGACGTAGCTGCAAGGGCCCGGACCGGACTGCCAGCTGCTGGAAATGTGGACAGGTTGGCCACCGGGCAGCAGACTGCTCTGCGCAGGCTCAGTGTATATTATGCACTGAGAGGCATGGTGCGAATGGTGCCAAGCATTTAATAGGATCGAGTGCATGTCGAGTTTTCAAAGACGCACTTGATGCCAAGAAAAAGCAGGGAAGGATATGAGAGTCCTTCAAGGCAACCTGCAGGGCTGTAGAGCTGCAGACGACCTCCTCACGCAGCTAGTCTGCGAGCATAAGGCTCATATCGTACTGATCAGCGAGCCTTATAGGGGGAGGCATTCGTCCGTTTGGCTGGCAGATGCTAAGGGGTACGCGGCGATTTGGATCGCCGACAGGCAGAGGGCCCGTACCGGCAGCCGCGGCTCAGGAAATAGTCACGTGTGGGTGACATACGGAGGGGTCACCTTTGTGAGCTGCTATTTGTCTCCGAACGACTCAATGCAGGAATTCGGAGACAAGCTTAGCTCACTGGAGGACTCTCTCCGTGGCATCGTCGGCAACGTCATCGTAGGGGGTGACTTCAATGCAAGGGCGTTGGAGTGGGGCATGCCCACCGAAAACACTCGCGGGCGGCACATAGTCGAGATGGCATCGCGGTTGGGTTTGTTGGTGCTGAATACGGGTTCAACGCCAACATTCAGAAGGCCCGGATTTGGTGAATCCATTCCCGATGTCACTATGGCATCGGAGAGACTAGCGGCACTCGTCAGCGATTGGAGGGTGATGGAGGATTACACTGCGAGTGATCATAATTACATCACTTTCCAAATCGCTGAGGACAGGCAAAGACACCACTGCTCTCCCTGTAAGTGGCTAGGCTGGAATGCCGCGAAACTTCACAGGGACGCGATGACCGCATCGCTCGCTTCGAGCTTGGAAGGGGAGCCTTTAGCATCTGGGATCCCAGTGACCCGAGCAGCAGCAGAGGCCGCTGATGACAGAACCATGGGGTGGATTCACAGGGCATGTGCGGCTTCAATGCCCAAACGTAAACCCTTCCGTAGGAGGCAACATGCATACTGGTGGAACAATGAAATCGCCGAACTAAGACGCATCGCTTTGGCGTGCAGGCGCAGGGCACAGCGAGCCAGGAATAGGCCGGGAGCGGCTGAGCTATCTGCTGCTCACATTGCGGCAAAGAAGGAGCTGACCAAGGCCATCACGAGGAGCAAACGTGCCAAATGGCAGGCTCTTTGTGAGGGGGTCAACTCAGACCCCTGGGGAGATGGCTACAAATTGGTCACTCGTAGACTTGGCTGCATGCGGCCTAGCACTCTCATGGATGCGATATCCATGGAGCGTATCGTTGGTTCGCTGTTCCCGGTGCATTCGTCAAGGGCTGACGGTCCCATCATCGTTAACCAGGCGGATGTTCCTCCCTTTACGGACGAGGAGCTGAACAGTGCAGTGTCCAGGATGAAGAACCGGAAGGCTCCGGGTCCTGATGGGGTACCGGTCGAGGCGCTTAAAGTCGTGGCGGAGAGCCGACCGCGTCTATTATTGGACTTGTATAATTCATGTCTAGTCGCGGTGGAAAGTAGCTCGACTGGTACTTGTTGACAAGGGGAAGGGTAACCTGGGCGATCCATCAGCATACCGCCCACTGTGCATGCTGGACACTGCGGGGAAGCTTCTCGAGGGGTTGCTCAAGCCAAGGCTGCTGTCAGCAGTGAGATCTGCTGGTGATCTCTCTGCCAGGCAGCACCGCTTCCGAAAAGGGCATTCAACAATCGATGCCATCTCAGAGGTTGTTGGGGCTGTAGCAAGAGCGGAAGAGGCATGCCATCAAGCCAGACCGGTCGTCCTGCTGGTAACGCTGGACGTGCAAAATGCCTTTAACTCGGCGAGATGGACAGACATCCTGCGGGCCCTTGAGCAGACGTTCCGTATCCCTGACTACTTGCTAGCCATGATGCGGGACTACCTCAGGGATCGCTGGTTGCTCTACGACACCGACGAAGGAGTCAAAAGGAGACCTGTCACTTCAGGTGCGGCACAGGGGTCGATCTTAGGACCTGACCTCTGGAACATCATGTACGATGATCTGCTGCGCCTGGAAATGCCTGCAGATGTGTTTCTGGTAGGTTACGCTGATGACGTTGCGGCGGTAATCACTTCCAGATCTGCCGAATTCGCTCAATTCAGACTTAACCAAGTCATGAGGAGGGTGGATCGGTGGATGACCGAACACGGCCTCCAGCTGGCAATCTCTAAAACAGAGATTGTTATGCTGACGAAGCGGAGGATACCAACTGTCATACCCATGACAGTTGGCTCCGTCGAGGTCCAGACCAGCAAGTCGGTCAGGTATCTGGGAGTGACCCTGGACACCAAGCTGACGTATTGGGATCATATCCGCAGGGCATGTGACAGGGCTCTAGTAGTCGTCACTTCGCTGAGTAGGCTAATGGCCAACGTCGGTGGACCCAGTGAGACGCGACGGAGGCTGCTGATGGTAACGACCGATTCCATCTTGCTATATGGAGCCGAAATCTGGGAAGATGCGCTCCGAACTGAAAAGTTCCGGAAGCGCATTGCCAGTGTCCAGCGCAGGGGTGCCCTGCATATCGCCTGTAGCTACCGCACAGTCTCAGAAGAGGCTGTGATGGTGGTATCGGGAGTAATCCCGATCGATCTACTAGCGCGAGAACGCAAAGAAGGGTACCTCTATCGCTCAGAGCTTGGTAGAACTGAGGCTCTGACGCACGCGCGTACGCTTACTCTCCAACTCTGGCAACAACGTTGGAGTTTAAGTGCTAAAGGACGCTGGACGGCTAAACTAATTGGTTTCATTGAGCCTTGGCTTAACCGGAGCCACGGAGAGGTAAACTTTTACCTTTGTCAATTCTTGACAGGGCACGGTTACTTCAGGAAATACCTGAACAGAATGGGTAAGGTGGTCACACAGTACTGCCGGTACTGTGTGACTGAGCTCGATGATGCTCAGCACACATTTTTTATGTGCAGTCGCTTCGTAAGTTTGAGGCGCACCATTGAGTCCACGATTGGCCTGGCAACGCCTGAGACGATCGTGGAAGCAATGCTGCGAAACGAGGAGAACTGGCGCGCAGTCTCAACATATGTTGAGAAAGTGCTGCGCATAAAGCGGGAGGAGGGTTGCCTTACCGACCCATGAACCGTGGTAGTTTCTGAAGTCCGTGCTTACCGATGGGTGAGTCAGCACGACCGGGTCAAAGCAGTGCTTAGGCGGGTCCCGACTCGGAACTTCGTGGGCTTGTAGATTGTCCTTTTTTTAGTGAGTCAAACCTCACATACCCCGAGGTGATAGGTCACCCGGGGATCTGGTATGCAGATTTTTTTTTTGCCATCTACACTAGGGAAAAAAAACAATTAAATATACGACTGGTTAACAAATGCTTTAATAATAAAGATTATTTAGTATGAAGCTGATAGACAGTCCTAATTGCAATTTTTGATCTAGATCATCAAATCCTTTATTGCCAGAATTATTCCAATATAAGAAGAGAGTTTCAGATATTCAGCCATTACAGTTCGGTAGATTCTATCCTAATCACACAAAACAAAGAGCATGTCACTGAGTTAGCGAGATTTCTAGACAAGGCAAAGTGAGATATCTAACGGCATTTAAGAAATTAAGTTAAACATAGAAGCAAGTACACTTCGCTTGAAGTTAAAAATTAAGTAAAATTCTATAGAGATATCAAATAGTCCTAGTAATATTCCATAAGCTCAATCTAGTTTTGTATTAAAAACTAATATGGTTGTTATAACACACTGGTCAAAGAATTTATCACACTTGCCAATGGATATGAATACTTTTACTGTGAGCTATCAGTTAGACTTTAAGACGATTATATTCATGTAGATGCACTAAGAAATCAGTAAACCTAAGAATGGTTCATTTTGTTTGTTTATAGCTGTTAAGTTCCATTATCACCACACAAGGAAAGAAAAAAAACTCTAGCGCACCTGAACCGCTAGAAACACTAATGTTCGAAGAACAGTAGAAGAATCTTGCAGGTCTTGAGTGCATATTCCACCACATGAGCTGCTTATTATTGCCAAACTGTTTCAAACGCCACGATGACTTTGGTCTCAAGAATGCATTATAACTCATATGGTGGAAGGTTTCAGATAATACCACTGGCATGAGTTTCAAAGTTTATGAGAGAAAAACACTTGTTAATTATATTCGTTATCAGTTGCTTATTTCACAAAATTTTGAAAGCAGCATCTCATATAACATCAATGAAGAAAATGCTCAGCGCCTGCAGCACTGTAACTGAAGTTGGTGTTTGAGGCTGCGATCCGAAAAATTTGCAGAACTTTGGGAATTGAAACATTGGTTATTTATTTTCATTGTAAATGTTTCCGGTATGAATACTAACTGTAAGCATTTATTGATACAAAAGTAGCACAACAAAGCCAAGAATATATCACATCTGTTTCACGTTGTTACACTACATTCGAAGTTATAATAGTATAAAGAAATTTAGGGTTACCTGCAGCAAGTTTTTACAAATAATCGAACGCTTAATATTTGCTGTTTATTGTCACTACAATATCATTACCAATTGAAAATTCTACGATAAAACCGCTTAATAAAGATATTGCAAACAAACACAAAACCAAAAATAGCTGGCAACCCTATCGTGGCTTTTCAGCCAAATTTGGCCTGAAAAACCTGTTCAGAATAGGTTCCATTAATTGTATGAAATTCGTATTGATTTCATGACTGCACTGGAAGTTATAGGGCAAAAAGTTTTATTTTCCTGAGCGAATTTTCAAAACCAAAGACACAAAAATTACCATAGCTGGCAGCACCAATCGAATTTTTCAACAAATTCAATCAAACAGAGTTTAGAGTAAGGTTCAGCTACTGTGTCAATTTCATGAAAATCTGGTAACTTATTCACATTTCATAGGGCAAAAAGCAGTTTTTTTCTTTGTAATTTTTCAAGATGGCACCACTGGCACAGAATTGCCTATAATTCAAAATCGCTTCTATCAGACCTGGTCCTACTTAAGTCCAATGCATTCTGTAAATTTCAGTTGTATCTGATTATTTATTCGTGAGTTCCCGTGAAGAGAAGTTTTTGATGCTAAAAATATAGGTTAACTGGGAAAGGGTTACCGTTCTTGTCCGACATGCAATTTCCAATGTTTTACTTTGAACGTGTAGATAAAGCAAAATATTTGTATACAGATTGGTTTTATTGTAAGAAACGGACATTTTTTAGGATATTCGATGGTTTGAATGTTTTCACTTCCATATTTTTATTTTTCAAATTTAAGACACCAAAATTATCATAGCTGGCAGCTCCAACCGAATTTTTCAACCAAATTTCTACCAAACGTGGTCTAAAGTGAGGTTCAGCTACTGTGTGAATTTCGTCAAAATCGAACCATTCAATCAGAATTTATAGGGCTAAAAGTAGTTATCTTTTTTAGTGATTTTTCAAGGTGGCACCACTGGCACAGAATCGCCCGCATTTCAAAATCACTTCTATCAGACCTGGTCCTATTTAAGATCAATACATACTGCAAATTTTAATTAATTCTGCTCATTGGATCGTGAGTTTCCGTGAACAGAATTTTTTGATGCTAAAAATATAGGTAAATTGGGAAAGGGTTACCAGACGTTCCCGTTATACCATATCAAATTTTTTTTCTTGTCTATGTAAACAAAGCATAAGATTTACATATGAGTGGTTTTTTTTTGCAGAAGCGGCATTTTTTCAAGAGAAACGATGATTTGGAGGTTTTCACTTTCAGTACCTGCCCTAGCTACAGGGTTACCAGCACGCTCATCAAAAGCTACACAAATCTACAATTAAATAATACCAATATGTCCTGAAAATTTTCGTAATGATTGAATAGCTCTGTCAAAAGTTATCGCAAATTAAAAATTTTGAAGTTTTCCCGTTCTCTTTTTAGGCACCCAGCGCACACATGGGGTTAAAAAATTCCAAAACATTATCCGATTCACATGTAAAACACGTTCGAAATTTATTTCGTCAACTTTATTTTTGCGAAAATTATTTGTGAACGGAATAATAGGTATATTAAAAATATCACTAAAATGGCCGCCGGCGCCAAAGGGTTAAAGATTATTAACTTTTTGTGAGACCTGGCACTATTCTGAATATACACCAATGTGTCCTGAAAATTTCAGTTCAATCGGATCGCGCGTTCCTGAGATTTTTTCACTCAAATTTTTTGATGATATATATATATATATATATATATATATATATATATATATATATATATATATATATATATATATATATATATATATATATATATATATATATATATAGAAATATGAATTTTTGGCCAAAGTGATTTTAATACTAATGTTCTTCTTCGAACATTAGTAAAAACAGCAATATTGTGCACTATATGTAGCATAAGTATTAGTATAATGTAATAGAATTTACTGTAATTAGCTTTAAGTAAATAAGCAAATAATGTCAAACCTACACCATGGTGGTTTCGCAACTCGATGGCTGATACGCAACGTCAATCCAATCCTCGTCAAACAGGATTTAGTATGTAAAAACAAAAAAAAAAAAATAAACATTGCGTGAATTTGTTTTCGCGTTTGAATGAAATCTCGTAAATTAGCCGTTTCGGTGTGTGGCCTGGTTAACGCTGGTATCCGAGTTTACTAATGTGGGTGTGGTGCATTTGTAGGCGTAAGCCACCGTGTAGAGTTGGCGTTCGCAGTCTCCAAAAGCCGGGGTCAGGTAAGTGCGTCTCCTTTCGCTCCATCACAGACCTGTTTCTTTGTGGTTTGTTTCCCTCTTTCAAGTCAAGGATGGTCATCTCTGCCGACGCCGCCGGGGTTATTGATCCGGGGAGGTGGTTTTTATTCTTGGCAGCCATTCGCAGCTCAGGGAAGGTTCCGTCCAGGTACGTACTTCAACTCGTGTGACAGGTTCGTGAACTAGCAATGGTGTGTGCAATCGACCTTCGTCCTGTTGATCGTGTATCTTGATCCCGTCGCGGTAATTCGCGTGGTGGTTGCAGTGCCACTGACTCTAAGACGAGGATGAATTCGTTTCCGCGTTAGTTTTCTTGTGGCATCTTATATCTATATCATTAGCATAAGACACGAGCATAAGACACAGGTCGGATGCTATGATAGCTAACAGCCCTACGAGTGGTGGGTACATACTGTTCAATGCCTACGAAATTGAGTGGTGGCTTCGTGGTTTAGATACGAGCAACCTTTGCCAAGGAAGGGTTGCTCCTTTTTTTACTAATTTTCGAAGAAAAGTAGTATTAAACTCGCTTCGCCGAAAATTCGTTATATATATATATATATATATATATATATATATATACAGTGGCTCACAGCTTATTTGATACAGTGACTATTTAAAAATGCAAATCACTGTAACTTTGAAATTAAGAACCCTATCCAAAAAATTTAAACGTATTTGACTAGATGCATGTTCAGCAAATGCCATGCAAACAAAAAAGGTTCCAGCAATATTCTTCGGCGTCCGGTAAAAGAGAAATACCACTGGCGCAGAAAAATTGCAGCTCACAGCTTATTTGATACAGACACTTCAATGCGAATAAACTTCTATTTGTCGCGCCGTTAATCTGTCTTGTTTTTGTTTCTTGAATTTTTGATTGTGTTAGACATTGGCTTAGGTAATTTTTAGCAAGATCTTGTAAGCTGAAGTGCCAAAATGAGCCAAAATTGTAAAATGGGTCATCGCACCACAATTGAACAGCGCGAATTGGTATTAAACCACTTTAAAAAAGGACACAGTGTTCGAAAAATTGCTGAAAGTGTAAATTTGAGTGTCTTTACGGTGCAGCACATAATAGAGCGCTTCCTACACGAAAATCGGGTAGAAAATAAGAGGAGAAATGCGCCAAACAATATTTTCACCGTATCTGACGAACGATACATTGTAAGGAAAGTGAAAGCAAACACAAAGATTTCCGCTCCAAAATTGGTTACTGAGGTTCATCGTGAATTAAGGAAGTCATGTAGTGCTGAATCCGTCCGACGAGTGCTTCGCGACCATGATTTCAGGGTCCGAGTAGCTCGTAGGAAGCCTTTCATTTCCAAAAAAAATACAATAAGAAGATTTGCCTTTGCCAAAGAGCATGTGGGAAAGCCATCCGCGTTCTGGAATTCGGTTATTTTTGCGGACGAGTCCAAGTTTAACATTTTTGGCTCCAACGGAATGTCATATGTCTGGCGCAAGGCAAACACTGAGCTAAACAAGGAGAACCTCAAAGCTACTGTGAAGCATGGTGGTGGTAATGTGATAGTTTGGGCCTGCATGTCCGCAGCCGGAGTCAGAAATTTAAAGTTTATTGAGGAAACAATGAACCAAACAAAGTACCTTGATGTACTCAAAAACAATTTGCTGCAAATTGCTAAAAAACTGGGTGTTCGTGACCAATTTCGGTTGTACCAAGACAACGATCCAAACCACAAGTCGGGAATTGTGCAGTCCTGGCCAATTTGGGATTGCCCTCATTTGATGTCTCCACCGGCACAGTCACCAGATATAAACGTCATTGAGAATCTGTGGACTTTGTTGGATAACAACATTAGAAAACACAAGATTTCTTATAAACAAGACCTGATGAAAGCACTGCTAGAGGTATGGCAAAAAATTACTCCTGACATCACAAAAAAACTCGTTGATTCAATGCCGAATAGGCTCCAGGCTCTGCTTAAGTCTAAGGGCTATCATACAAAGTATTGGAAACAACTGGAAACCTCATAATTCACAAAAATTTTAATGTTTAATCAAACTGTATCAAATAAGCTGTGACATGAAATTTGTTATTACTTTTAGTTTTTTTTGTTTTTTAAGATGTAAAACAGCAACTTTGTAACAAATATAAACTTGTTTAATAAACAACAAACAATTGCCTTCAAAATGGTGTTCAAATTTTTTTGATATTGGTATTATGTATTGAGTTATTGCAACTTAATTTTTTAAAGAAGCACTGTATCAAATAAGCTGGGAGCCACTGTATATATATATATATATATATATATATATATATATATATATATATATATATATATATATATATATATATTTATATCAGCAAAATGATTAAGGGAGATAATCTCTGGATTTGCCAATCCGATTGAGCTGAAATTGTCAGAAGACATAGATGTATATAACAGGTAGGTCCATGACTTGCTAGAATTCGGATATTTTAAACTTTCTGGCGGCGGCGGGCATTTTAGTGAATTTTCAGGTACTCCTATATTTTCAAGCAGTGTAAATATTTGTTAAAAAAAGTATTGGTAATGAAAACTTATTTTGTTTTTAGTTTGTTTATGATAAAGAATTGGAAATTTTGAGCCTTGTGTAGGCGCTGAGTGGCAAGGTTTTTTTTTCAATTAAAAAAAAATCAAATTTCGATTTGTCATAACTTCTAAGGAAAACAATGGATCATCGTAAAACTTTTGGAGCGTATTGATGTAGACAAACACTTAACACACATTGACTTTCAAGACTGTGTTGGCAACTCTGTAGCTACAGCAGGCTCCTGAAAAAAAATTCTTCAAATCATCGACCTTCCTGAAAATTTTTTGATTTTTGAAAATGAATTCAAATTATTGATAAATTTTGACTTTCGTCAACCAAGTCAAATAAAAATTTCCAAAACTCCGCGGTAAACAAGAAAGGCAATCCGTGATCAAATTACCTCTATTTTCAGCGCTCAAAACTTCTGTTCGCGAGAACTGACGATCGGATAATGCGATCACTATGAAATTTGCAGGACATGTTGGAATTAGCTAGGAACAGGTCTGATAGAAGTAATTTTGAAATACGGGCGATACTGTGGCAGTGGTGCCATTTGAAAAAATCGCTGAGTAAAAAAAAAACTGGTTTTTGGCCTATTGCTTCTGACTTAGCCACCAGATTTTAACAAAATTCATGCGATAGGTGAACCTTACTTTAAGATAGATTTCATAAAAATTTGGTTGAAAAATTAGTATAGAGACGCCAGATATAGCAAGTTTTGTCTCCTAAATGCTGTAAATTTGCTCAGGAAAATAAAGGTTTTTCCCTATAACGTCCGATGCAGTACGAAATCAAAACGAAATTCATGCGATAAGTGGATCTTTTTGCGTTTCTAATTCTGTAGGAATTTCGTTGAAAAATCGTGAAAGGGTTGCCAGCTATGATGAATTTAGTAATTTATTGACATTTCTTTATCGCGCGATGGTGTCATAAAATTTCGAAATGGGAATGATCCTGCAATGACAATTAACAACAAATATTTACGTTTCAAAAATTTGAAAAGTTTGGACGGTGGTAGCCCTAAAATTATATTCACTCGTATAACTTACAGCGCAACCATTCAATCGAAACGAAATTCATAGGTTGGGTTTAACACAACGTGAAGCAGCTATGGTGCTAGCACATGATTGCCAGTACCAGACAATTTTGTAAAAATTGCATCAACAGATGCTTCCATTTTGTATTCATAAGCAAAGCATTTACAATAAAATAAGCAACTGATATTTAAATTTTCCAAGTTTTGGCAATTTTTCGGACTGCAATTCCAGACATAGTTTCTGAAACTTTCGATGATATCCTTAGATGAAAACGAAATTCAAAGTTTAGGTTGATTAAGCACGAGCATGTATGGTTGATTTATTACTGCTGTGTTGGACAAATGTTGCCAGCGCTGAACATTTTCATCATTTGTGTTATACACTAAAAGAAAAATCTTGGTAAAATCAACAATATTCCTTAGTTGCTTTTGCGTCAACTACGGGCTATAGTTAAAACAACCATAAAAAAATAGTTGAATGCACCCTGACACGTAGTTAATAAACAACGTCAGTGGTGCAAAAAAAGTAAGCAACCACAAACAATGGTATTCCAACAATATACATAGTACGAAATAGTAACTGACTATAGTATGTAGTGTGGAATTATGTTTGTTGAATTTAACAATTGTAGAATGGTTCGCTTACTATGAAAATTGTTGATAATTCAATATTTTGTAGTGTGAAATGAATTGATGCTTATTTTTCTGTAGATCAACTATTTATCGTAATTATGAATTCGAGGATTCAACTGTGTTAATCCTCGAAGGTTTCCATATTTTTTGTATCAGCAAAGTCAACTACTTTTGTATGGTCAAATGAACTATTCTGGCAGAGTAGAAAGAACCTTTTTCCGTAGTTCATTCGACAAATTTGAATGCATTGTTGCATTGCTAAAAATAATAGTTAAATCAACCACAACTATTTCTTTCAGTGTGCGCTCACTGCTACGGCGCTGCACTGCATCGCAATGCATGTCATGTACATACATATATTAACTGCATAAAAAGCGTCATACAACGTAATATAAAGGCTTCATAGCATAACATGAATATGAATTATATCGAACAGCAAATCGAACACAATTTCGCCATGTAGCATATGAAACTTCTATGATGGAATAGGAGTATGAGTATGAGGAGTATGAAAAATCAACAGTTTTCCTTAGTTGTTTTTGCATCAACTAGGGCTATAGTTAAAACAACCATAAGAAAATTGTTGATTACTTTTATGCACCATGACGCGTGGTTGATAAAAAAAAATATCATTCGGAGCATGAAAAACGTCCAAATGTTGAAACCATTCTACTTTGCGTAGAATAATTCCAAAGACGTTGCTCACTGAATTACGTTTGTTGAAATCAACTATTGCAAAGTAGTTTAAGTACCATAAAAACTGTTGATAATTCGAAACGTTGAAGTTTTGAGTGAATTGATGAATATTTTTCTATTGATCAACTATTTTTCGTGGTTATGAAACAATTAAAACAGTTGATTTCATGAAAGTTGCGATATTTTTTGTATAACCAGAGCCAACTAATTTTATATCGTTAAATTAACTATATTAACATAGTAAAAATAACTATTTTCCGTAGTTCGTTTAACGATTTTGAATGAATCGTTGCAATACTATTAAAAATAGTTGAACCAACCAAGAGTTTTTCTTTCAGTGTAGGAAATGCAGCCAGAAAATGATATTTGTTCCTTTGAGTAAGAAATGGTTGATATGATACTACAAAGAAGTGTATAACATCTTCACACATTTTGAAATCCCTCAAAAATAACTTCTTCGAAAATTAGTTTTCTAGCGGTTCTGATGCGCTAGACTTTTTTTTCTTTTGAATGCTATGATGACGTGTTCAATTTTCGAATTTCCCCGTTTTTGGCAATATTTCTTTATCGAGTTTCCGCGCTCCGTTTGTTTGCACGCAACAAGGGGTTGAAGAATAAATTTGAAATTTGATTTTTTCAGTTATGGCGAATAAACGAAACTTTTCGAATCTTTGAAAATGTAATTTTTTTGCTGCTGCATTCAGAAAATTCAGAAATTCCATACAAATTCCAAAGCGTTATACAAGTGTCAAATCGAGCTGATCAACGTAAATGCTAAGGTTGGTTTTAGAAGGGTACTGAGAAGAAAACTTGTTATTGAGCTATGCAGTGTAAAAGCCAATCTACGAAGCAGGTCTTGGTTGTCCAATACCCATGGTTGCTTCGCCTTGCTACTGCTAATTCGACAATTGTTAAACTGATGCTATGTTTGCTTTCAAAGCAGCTATAAGATGAGCATTCAACACCCCATATATGTTTTTTTACAGGCAGATCAATTATGACTTCCACTAATAGATCAGGTTGGATAAGAATATAGTTATACATATATATGCAAATATATGTATATAGATAAGTGCATTGTATTGAATTCCATATAATTATTTTCCTATATAACAGGACTTATTAATGGAACTTATATCGCAACTGTCCCGCCTGCGACAAAAGGATTGTTATGTAAATTGGAAAGGGCACACTAGTGTCTGTTTACAAGCTATTTCCAATGAATATCGCAAATTTATTGATACCTTCATTGGGAATTTGGGCTCTGTCTATGACTTCACAGTTTCCCACAGTTCATTTTTACTGAGCAAACTAGGAAAAGTAATAGAAGATAAGACTGACTTTAGTAATAATAACCAATTTTATATAATTTCAACCATTTTCAAATAATATATATATATATATATATATATATATATATATATATATATATATATATATATATAGATGTATATATATATATATATATATATATATATATATATATATATATATATATATATATATATATATATATATATAGCTCAAAAGCACTTGATTTTCTTCAAACCACGTTTAGATATATTGAAAAACCACACGGATTAATTTATAGTGCATTTTAAACTCGCACTCCGTGTAAACGGGAATAATTGTTTCAATATAATTGACAATAATAGTCCTCTTCTCATCATGTGCAACACTGATTAGAACATTTGTGGGAAATTTGCAAGTATTTAAGGTAATATCATCACTTGATGATTCGCAATCAGCAACTACAAAATTAAACAAAACGCGTTTTCCCTTCACAATTCTATTTTGGGCTTCCATTTTAATAAATTTTGCCATCTACAAACAGTCCGCAAAAGCATTTTTCAAAATTTAACCGCTGACAACTGACACTTATGGAGTCTTCTTGCAGCAAATTGCAGTAGTACGTTTTTGTACTTTTCTCAAATGTTCCCCCACCACAAAAAGAAGCCAGCTGCAAAAATCTCTTGCTGCTGCCAGTACGCGAACAGATCTATTGCCAGTGCCTATTGCTAAGACCCTACTAAAATTTACTGAAAGAGGGGAAATTTTCAGTTTTCGGTAAAGCCTAGTACTATACTCTTCGCGAAGCGAATTCAACGTCAAATCCCATACAAAAAGAGCTTTTCAATTCGTCAGCGAACAGTTCGCTGGCCGAGAAGTACTATATTCTAATGAACGAGATCGAAGGCGCAAACCGCAAATTGAAAATGCTAATAGGTGTCGGTAAGTAATATTTCGCAGCTTTTCAATGGGTCGGATCCCTTTTCATTCAGCGAAATAAGTAATATTTGTCGGCTAAAGTGATTGCCAGTTGAAAGTGAAAATATGTAACGTTTTATTGTGTGTTCGCGTCAATTTGCTGGATTCTTTTTGTGATGGGGAAACATTATTGCACCTACTATGGTATGTGTATACGTATATATGCCTAGTACTATACTCTTCGCGAAACGAATTCAACGGTCAAATCCCATACAAAAAGAGCTTTTCAATTCGTCAGTGAACAATTCGCTGGCGGATAAGTACTATATTCTAATGAACGAGATCGAAGGCGCAAACCGCAAATTGAAAATGTTAATAGGTGTCGGTAAATAATATTTCGCAGCTTTTCAATGGGTCGGATCCCTTTTAATTCAGCGAAATAAGTTATGTTTGTCGGTTCAAGTGCTTGCCAGTTGAAATTGAAAATATGTAACGTTTTATGGTGTGTTCGCGTAAATTTGCTGCATTCTTTTTGTGATGGGAAAACATTATTGCACTTAATATGCTAGGTGTATACGTATATATCTTGAAGTATGTACGGCGATCATCAATTTTCTCCCTCAATGCTATAATGCAAATCGAATATTTGGGTGTCGATATTTATTGTTGTTACTTTTTATTGCTTTACGGATCATATGCAATTAGTGATGGCTAGTTGAAGATCTTTATTGCTGTTATTTTGTACTTTTATTATATCGTCGCTGTTAAATCAAACCGGCATATGTGCAAAAATTGAGTTTTTGAGTTTTTGGTATCAAAAAATTCCTTATTTTCCCCTCTATTTTTATGTCGCACCGGCATATCGTAAAGTTGAATAAAAACCCGTCTAATGGTGCTTTGCCGCTTTGCATTCACGTGGAAATAGCCCACATGCGAAAACTTTAAAGCACTCTAGTGAAAAATGTGTATTTTGCAGATATGCCGGTTTGATTTCACAGCGACGATATGTGCTCTGTCTTGAGTGTATTTATTCCTTATTGAAATGCCGGTGGTAGATATGCTACAAATGTATCCCTATTTAACATAAGATTTGTTCATGTACCTAAATATATTTTAGTAGATTGAAAATATAGAAAAAAAGGTTGATAGATTAGAAAAGTATTCGACTTTCACAACAAAATTTCGGAAATTAATTTTTTGCAAAGAGCGTTATTTTGCAAAAATTAATTTTTTGCAAAAAAAAAATCCTTAATTGTTTTTGAGGGTGTTACATTTGTTGCTGATCACAAAAGGTTCATTTTGACATAGTATAAACATAGAAAACTAGGCCGGTTTCCTGGAAGACTTGAACCGTATATGTATACTGAGTTGACACGCTGGTTAAGTAGCACATTAAGCTATGATGATTTATGAAGGGAAGAACCATGATATATAACTAATTTTGATTCATTGGTATGCTGAATTGTATGTAGATAGTCAGGACACTTAATTAGATGACAAAATACGGAAACTATTCAAGTGTGGCTAAATGCGCGTTTTGGTGCCGACATAGATCTCTTGTTTCTGTTGTTTGGGGCTATATGTATATGAAAATGCATTCGCTTCTCATAGTTAACAATAATTAATCGTGTTCAGATATTTGTTGTAGTTAGAGACTGAAAAATACAACTGAAATCCCAATCAACATACTCTCCAGAATTCAGCTGTTGGAGTGTCTTACAAGACTCTACTAAGCCACTTGAGACTCTACTAATCCACTTGAGATTCTCCAGAGCATTAGTAAGAACATTTCAGCTGACTTTTGTAACACTCTCAGTGTGAGACTGTAAAGCTTTTAGAGGTGTTATGTTACGACAAGGTAAATTTATATCCATATGAGAAGAATTATAATCTTATATTAACCTTTTTTTGAAGCATAGCGACTCTTGTACGGAGAGTGCAACTTTTATAAAAAGACTTTTGATCTCACAATCACACCTTCACAAAAGTACTTGTGTTGAAGTTAAACAATAAGAGCTTTATTAGTCTCATTATAAAAATTGAAACATTTTCATAAGGCTAAAATAGCTCTCATAAATTACCCATTCAATACTAGTAGCACACTAATTACCTACAAGGCTGATATTACTAGAACTGTCCTCTCAGTTTTCCTCTTATAAGACTCTTGTAGTATCTTATAAGAGAAAAAATGTCACTTGGTTTCTTATTCCCAAATATATTTATAACCAATATATTCCTGTTATAGTACATAATCGGAATAACGATCAATAGATTTTTATCATACACTTTCAAATTGTTCCTTCACTCTTGAGCTTAGAAACCAACGCTTCAATTGTCATGCAAAAAACTGAAACTTTCGATGAAATTCCAAATTCAATGCCGTTTCAAGTTAATCTGTCGTTCCAGTCACGCTAAAATTTACTTTGAATTTTTAATAAATTTGTTTACTCATTTAATTAATGTTCCTCGCTAAAAAGAGCTTTAATAGCTTTCTTTTATTACTGTTGAACTGATTAAAGCAAGTTCGCATAATTTACGTTTGAAATGTCGGTGGTACATTTGCTACAAATGTATCCCTATTTAACATAAGATTTGTGCATGTACCTAAATATATTTTAGTAGATTGAAAAATATAGAAAAAAAAAACAGATAGATAGAAAAGTATTCGACTTTCACAACAAAATTTCGGAAATATATTTTTTGCAAAGAGTCGAATGTTTTCGAATGTTTTGGAGTCGGTATTTTATTGTTTTTTGCCTTTATTGCTCTACAGATTATATGCAACTAGTGATGGCTAGTTGAAGATCTTTATTGCTGTTATTTTGAACTTTTATTACATGTCCTCTGTCTTGCGTGTATTTATTTACTATTGAAATGCCGGTGGTAGATTCACTACAAATGTATCCCTATTTAACACTTCGTATAATAAGCTGAGCTGACCAATAATCACTGAAAACTATAAAAGTTTTCAAACATGGATGATCGATCCGTCGCAACCAAATGTGTGGGAGGTGCAGAAAGTGTACCTCTAGTCTGTGCGACAGGTAAAATTTAAAATATTTACTATACCATGCGGATAAAGAACAAAAGGTTTGTTTTGACATATTATAAATATAGAGAACTAGGCCGGTTTCCTGGAAGTCTTGAACCGTATGTGTATACTGAGTTGACACGCTGGCTAAGTAGCACGGTACGCTATGATGATTTATGAAGGGAAGAACCATTATGTATATAATATATTTTGATACATTGGTATGCTGAATTGTATGTAGATAATCTGGACACTTAATGAAAAGACAAAATACGGAAACTATTCAAGTGTTGCTAAATGTGCGTTTTGGTGCCGACATATATTTCTTGTTTCTATTGTTTGGGACTATATGTAATAATCAATCGTGTTCAGACATTTGTTGTATAGTTAGTGAGTGAAAAGATCAACTGAAATCCCAACCAACATACTCTCCAGAATTCAGCTGTTGGGATGTCTTACAAGACTCTACTAAGCCACTTGAGACTCTACTAATCCACTTGAGACTCTCCAGAGCAAAGCATTTGTAAGGAGGTTAAGTTAGGTTAGGTTCAACTGGCTGGCACAGGACCACACATAGACCCATTGGTCCGTAGTGATACCAGATAAATGGACCCGGAGAAGGAAATTTCTGTCCAAACGGCCATCGAAGGCCCCGGACTTTTTTGCGAACTGAAGTATGTCCTGCAGCCTCTACTCTGCTACATGTGAGAGATCCACCAGCCAGGGCTCACCGAAGAGGTCAAGTGGAGGGAGATGAAGCAGGACATTCAGAGCAGATGAAGGGGTCGAGGCTAAGGCACCTGTGGTGCAGAGAGCCGCCAGCCACTGAACTCTGTTCGCCATGCTAGCAAAGGTAGTCTTATTCACTGCTGGCCACCAGACCAAGCATCCGTAAGCAAGGATAGGCCTGGCTATCGCCAAATAGATCCAGTGCGTTAAGGCAGGGCTTAGACCCCACGTTTTACCCAGCACTCTCCTGCTGGCGTAAATTGCATTGCTAGCCCGCTTTACTCTCTCCTCCAAATTTCCCTTCCAGGTGAGCTTGCTGTCCAGAATAAGACCCAAGTACTTAGTTTGTGACTTGAGGCTTAACCTGGCGCAACTCAACCTGATTGGAGGTAATTCAGGAATTTTGTACTTCCTTGTGAAAAGTACAAGATCAGTTTTATTAATGTTGATGCTGAGACCCACGGTATTCGCTCATTCCTCAACCAGCCCCAGAGCATACTCGATGAGCTGGCCGACTGTGTGCGGAAACCTGCCTGAGACTAAAATGGTAATGTCATCGGCATAGGCTACAACCGTGAGTCCTTTGCTTTCTAGCCTATCCAAAATTGTATTTACAACCAGGTTCCATAAGAGAGGGAATAGAACTCCACCTTGTGGTGTGCCTCTATGGACCTTCCTAGTGATCCGTGACCCCGCCCACTCAGCTGTTATGAGCTTTTGCTTAAGCATATTGCTTATCCAGCTACAAATAGAAGGGTGGTTGGATAAACATTTTCAAATTGACCGATTCAACAACTGGTGACAGTCTACGAATGCTCAACATCCTAAGCGCTCCACCGACTAAGTACGCTCTTAAACATCCCGAAGTGCAGAAAATCACCCATTCCACCGGTTTGCAGTTCGATTGCTAATAGTTGATTTTATTTCCTCTTTGTGGGTGCTTTGTGTATGATTCTCTAAAGCAATTCGAATAGGAAATAAACTACCGCAATAAACACACATATAGTTTCTGCCTTCGGAGCGATGCTTCTGATATTTATAATAGATTGCTTTGGAAATATTGGGAAGCTTCATGTCGGAGAACTCGCAGGAAATCACCCCGCTTGATGTAGGCAAGTTTTCTGGTAAGTTGGCGTTTGGCTTTAGTGTATCTGGCTGTGCATCGGTTTGTTTAGCTTTCCTTGTAGGACTCTCTAATAGCTGGTCGCTACTCGCATCATTACTTTGAGTAGTGTTCACATTATGAACAGCGGATTTTAAACGGGGTACTGGTTTTATTTTTCGAAGCGCTATCAAAGCTGACTTTTTCGTGGCCATGTAGTTTCTTATCAAATTTATTTAGTTTACTGTATAGGCCAAAGCTTCGACACCAGGCAAAACCTTCAAATTGTCCTGAAACTGTCTATTTCGGAGTTAGAACGAAACATATCCGTGATTTTAATGAATAATCACTGGCCAACAGTAGTTGATTTACGTTAAAAATCGTGGGGCCGACCTGCCCTGAGAAGAGTCTACTATCGCCGGGCAAACTTATAAATAGGACTTTAGAAAACTAAATCAAGTCATTAATCTCGTATGTCTTTGCCATGATACAACCCTATGATTCTCCCACTTCCATCGGCAAGCTCATATGTCACTTCCCCCAGCTTCCGACGCACAAAGGCTTTAACAAATTTCGGCGCGAACTTACCAGCGAATCGATCTGCCGCCTTGCTAAGTACAAAATTCCGCACATATACCTGCTGACCAGGAACAAAATATTTAACGCGACTCCGGAGATTATACACACGGACCCCCTTGGCATGAGCCTCAGACAGTTTATTTTTCACCCTTTCTTGCATCCACCGCAGCCTGTCTGTATGGGAGCATAGTTCAACTTCTCCATCCTCCAATGCTTGCAAATTTCGGAGTAATTCATATTCGCTACCATGCTGGACCCGGTGGAAACCAAATAGAAGGAAATGGGGTGAACAGCCAGTCGCCTCATGTACCACATTACGAAAGGCGGCACATGACTCAACCAACAGCTCATCCCAAGTCCTGTGGTCCTCACCGATGTAGGCACGAATGGCATTGAGTATAGATCGGTTGGCACGCTCCGATGCGTTAGCTTGCGGTGAATATAAAGGTGTGGTAATGTGCTGAACCCCGTGCTCAAGAAGGAAAGTCTTGAAGGCTTTGGAAACAAATTGCACTTCATTGTCCGAGTGAATAAACTCCGGAACTCCATAGGTCAGAAAGATTTCATCCCTCAAAACCTTGATAACTGCTTCTGAAGTTGCTTTGGGGAGGGCCTTAAACCAAACAAATTTGCTAAAATGATCTAACACTACAAACAACTGAGTATTTCCCCTTTTCGAACGCGGATATGGGCCCATGAAATCAATGAAAAGCCTTTGCAATGGCCGACTTGTTTCCCGCTGATTTCCCATCGGTGGCCTCATAGTGTGGCTCGGAGGCTTGATCTGCTTGCAAATGCTACAGGAGGAAATATAATCTTTAACATCCTTCCTCGACTGTGGCCAATAATAGTAACATTGCAACAGCTCTAAAGTTTTCCGAATCCCACAATGAGACCCCAGAGGGTCATCATGTGCCTGCATAATAAGCTGTTTCCTCACGCTCTCAGGGACCCATAACTTTGTTTTCGGAATGTCGGTGCACAAATCGTTGTGAGTTCCGGTTGTGATGAACACACGACCCTCCCTAACGTGCATATTCTTGTATACCTCGGGGCTCTTCTCAATTTGGGATATGAGATCCAAATACTCAGCTGTTCGAAATGACGCATCAGTCAATATTCCAGCAATTCTGTTGTGTTCAGGCAAGTGACTAATTCCGGACTGATCGCCCTCGATCGACCTACAGACCCTCGACAACGCATCTGGAACGGCGTTTTGAGTGCCCTTTCGATGCTCGATGGTAAAATCAAAAGATTGCAACCTCAAACTCCAGCGAGCCAATCTACCAGAAAGGTCCTGTTGTCCCATGAGCCACTTAAGACTAGCATGGTCAGTGATGATGGTGAAGGGCAGCCCTTCGATGTATGCTCTGAATCTCTTAACGCTTTGCACCGCAGCCAAGCATTCCAGTTCAGTAAAACTATAGTTGCGCTGCGCAGCGTTAAGCTTTACAGACATAAACGCGATTGGGTGTTCTCCGCCATCATCATCTTTTTGGAACAGGACGCTCCCGATTCCGGTGGCACTAGCATCACACTGAATGAAAAATCTTCGGGAGAAATCGGGATTTGCTAGCACTGGTGCAGAAATCAACAATCTTTTAATATCCAAGAAAGCATTATTCGCAGCGTCTGTCCACTGGAACGAGCGCTTACCCTTCAACAGATCCGTTAGGGCTGATGATACTGCCGCAAAATTAGGGATAAACCGCCGATACCACCCAGCCATTCCCATGAATCGCCGGACCTCTTTCGCAGACTTAGGTGTAGGATAACCTACAATTCCAGAGATTTTATCTGGGTCAGCCTTTAGGATTCCATCACTAACCACATATCCAAGATATTTGATCTCTCGCTGCACGAACTTACTCTTCTCGACGTTGATGGTCAATTTAGCTGCGTGAAGCAACTGCGCCACCTTCGACAGTAAATCCATATGTTCATCAAAAGAAGAGCTAGTAACGAGCAGATCATCGAGATAGACAAACACTTTGTCATGTAGCTCGTGAGGAATCACTTTGTGCATTAGTCTACACATGGTCTGAGGAGCATTGCACAGACCAAATGGCATCACGGTAAAATGGTATAATGGGCGACCAGGAACAGTAAAAGCGGTCTTCTCCCAAGATTCTACGTCCAACGGTATCTGCCAAAAGGCATCTTTGAGGTCCAAACTCGTTATGAATTTAGTGGACTGCAGACGTGCCAATAAGCCTTCAATAAGAGGCAGTGGATAGGCGTCCTTCAAGGTAACCTCATTCAGTCGTCTGGCATCTAGGCATAGGCGTACTTTGCCAGGCTTCCGCACGAGAGTGACTGGTGAACTCCAAGCGCTTCTACTTTCCTCGATGACTCCTAAGGACAGCATGTGATCCAGCTCGTCATACATCAGTTTCTGAATGACCGGGGACACCGAATAATGTCGCTGTTTAATTGGTTCAGTGGAACCGGTGTCAATGTGATGGGATACTAGAGTAGTTTTACCCAAGCCATTAATGTTTTACGAGGGAAACTGATGCATAACGCTCTGCAATCGGGACTGCTCCTCAGGAGACAGAGTGTGAAACGCTGGGTTTGGGACTTCAGAGAGGGATGCAACCATCAGCTGCTGAGTTGGTGAAATTTTGAACGCGTCCCAGAAATCCATTCCAAGATAAACTGGGTTGGGCAAAGATGGAACGACCAAAAACTTAATCATACGCGATTGTGAGTTGAATCTCACCAGAGTCTCAACATATCCTAGCACAGGAGCCCTATGACCTGACGCCGTCCGAACATCTGTCTGCATGGTATGAATGTACAGATTTAGTTCCGCAATCAAGTCTAAGGCTCCTGCTCCCAGAATGCTGACGCTTGCCCCGCTATCCAACAACCCTTGAAGTTCTCGTCCTTTGATGGATATTATAGCAAAAGGACGGTCATCTCCATGCGGTGTCAGTATAGTGTCGACACACGCCTTGCGAAGCCATCGTCTATTGGCAAAATACTTCCATGCCCGATGAAAACGCGAAGTCGAGCGTCTGCGGACCGATCGAGGACAATCAAACTCAGAGTTCATGGTATGTTGCGTACCAAATGGAAATTCAATGGGGTTTCTAAATTCATAGGGGTCTAACGGGTTCGACGAAGTTCCGGGTCTACGTTGGTCGCCGCATCTGTCGTTTCTGGTCTGGATGGTGGACGAAGGAGAGGAATACGTCGCGTTCCCATATTCGGCGTATCCCGCCGCCCGTTTCCCGACTGACAACGCGGACAATGTGGTTTTAGAACATTTGCCGTACCACACCCGAAACAAAAAACTCCCCGAACTGGCTTATTACAATCCATAAAAGAATGCCCGAGGTCCTTACAGTTCCAGCAAACTCTGTAGTCTGATTGTTCACCTGATACTTGATTCTGTGATACATTTTCAACCGGTTTTGCGAACTGTCTTACATTATGAACCTCATGGATTACTGGAAGTTCAACTGGAATATTCGATGAAGTACATATATTGGGGCCTGGCAGTCAAATGCTCAAATCTTGTATGTGAAGCTCTAGTTAAACAAGGTGTATTTCCATTATATTCTTCTTCTTTATATTCCAGCTCCTGTACTTGTCTAGATCTGCGAGTGTGTTCCCTATCTACATCCAAACCTAACAAAGACCACTCAGCTTCTATACGGCAACAACGACGTACCATCTCTCGAGTGTTCCGGAACTCCACGCCTGCTAAATGTGCCCGCAATCGATGTGACATGTTGCGAAAAACAATGCATTGAAAATCTGCCTCAGTTAATGGCACTATTAATTGCAGTGACAAATTTTCTAAAGCGTCATAGAAATCCTGAAATTTCTCGCGCGGTCCTTGTAGTCGTGCATCCATGGAACGTCTCACATCGACATCAGTGCTGTGTGAACTAAATCTTTCCAGAAACTCGTCCTGCATAGGGTTCCACAAAAGGGGGTAATTCAGCTCACGGTATCTCCAATACCAATCTGAGGCTTTTCCTTTCAAAAGCAGGTGAAAGTCCATAGCTAACACAGAAGCAGTTATGCCATAATCAGTGGCCAAAGACATAACGCGAAATAGAAACTGCTTCGCTCCCAACCCATCAGCTGAACCGTCGAAGCACAGGTTCCATTTGGATAGTGGCAGTTTCAAGGTGGATTTACCTAACGTTTCAGGCTGTTTATTAAACGTCACTCTAGGGGGCTCATCGCTGTTGCCTGATACCGGATGATCCGATCGGTGCATGTTAGGAGACCTACTTCCCTGTTCAGATTTCTTCTTCAAGGGCACCGTAACTCCTGGTACCACCGTTTGAATTGAGCTATTCAATGGCGGAGGACTGTCAGCTGAGAGATTAAGACGCCGTATCTCTCGGTCTAAAGGAGTATGATTGGGGTCCCAGCTCATCGTTCTACAACGCATTGTATTAAAGGAGAAAAATACGATACTAAATGCAAAAATAATAACAAAAAAAAACTAAAACTCGCGTAATTCAAAAAAATAGGAATTATTCTTTTCTCGAATCTCGAAAATAGTGAACCGAAGCTCCAAAATAGAGACTTATATTCAAAAATTTGATTCACACCAATATTTATGGTGTAAAACTGAATTTAAATAAAAATGTAATATTATATCCTAATAGCAAATCCAAACGATTTATAGCATAAGTAACTATATTGCTATAAATACACAGATGCATAGAAATTATATATAGCCAATACAAACTTTATCTTGATAGAAATATATTATTATTCTTCCTGTAAAATAAATTTTCCAAAATTTTGATTCATAACTAAGCATAGAGAAAGAAAAAAAAATAATGATTCCCTCTCTTCGTTATAAGGATGAGAACAAGTGCTAGGAAAGAAAAGGATAAAAATTTAACACAAAATGAAGAAAGAGGAAAGGAAAACAATTACGACTAACAGATTCTTGTGGTTGTTCCAGGATGACTAACCAATCTTTTGTCTCGCATCTTGTTCAACTAGTTATTAACAAACAACACCTAAAAAGATGGACAAAGATTGAGACCAGAATGACCAGAAATCCCAGAGAATACCTGTTCTTAGGTGTACAAGAAAACTCAAACTACGGCTTTTTCATAAAAGCGATCCTACTCATGAGGAGATATCTTTGTATGACCTTTGAATCTGATTTCAACAACCACAAAAATCTGGATCAAATTAGTAGAGACAAGCTCTTTTCAACACATATAGACATACACAGTAGGTCTGTTCGCGTACTTTCAGTCACTGAATTTTACTGAATTTTCCTGAATCATGTGGTGGGGGAAATTCAGGAAAAGTACGAAAACGCTCTCATTGCATTTCCTGAAAATTGACAAACAAAGGGGTCAGTTGTCGGTTTTTGGGAGAACAAAAGTTATTATAAAGTCATCCTAAGCGGCGATAAACTATCGCCACAAAAATAATCGTCTTTCATAATAACATTACGCCAAAAACCGTTTGACAGTTTTCAGTATTTTTCAGTAGCTCAGACTCTACTGAAATTTACTGAAAGAGGGGAAATTTTCAGTATTCAGTAAAACAGAGTACAAAAACGGCTTCATTGCAATTAATAGGTCTGTTCCAGGACTTTCAGTCACTGAATTTTCCTGAATTTTCCTGAATCATGTGGTGGGGGAAATTCATGAAAAGTACGGGAACGCTCTCATTGCATTTCCTGAAAATTGACAAACAAAAGTGTCAGTTTTCGGTTTTTGGAAGAACAATAGTGATTGTACGGTTATCCTGAGCGGTGATAAATTATCGCCACAAAAATATTCGACCTTCATAGCAAAATTACGCAAAAAATATGTTGCTTGCCGCGCACATTTGAAACTATTTACTCGCACCACACCATTTGACACTTTTCAGTATTTTTCAGTAGCTCAGACCCTACTGAATTTTACTGAGAGAGGGGAAATTTTCAGTTTTCAGTAAAACGGAGTACGGGAACAGCTTCATTGCAATTAATCGCGATTAATTGTAATTAATGGTGGTCCGGGAACAGACCTAATTGCAATTAATCGTAGTACGCGAACAGACCTAGTAGCACGAGATGGGCGCCAATGCTGCACTGACGACCGCTAGACGTGATTATTTATAGTGTAATAGAAGAATGAATCCATAAAGTAGCTCAACCGAAACACTCTGATCACGTACCGATTATGCCACATGAAATAACTAAAGAAGAATGAATCATCGAAACCGAAAACTAAACAAATATTGATATTCAAGTTAGTAGAAAATTTAATCTATTGCGACACTAAGAAGAAAAAATATTAATCAAATTTATAAAATAGATACAATGTGATAAAAAGAAATTTAATAAAAATAGGAGCTAAGCAAAAATAATTCAAACACCAATGTCATAAAGAAAAACCAGAAGACAAAACCTTTTTGGGCGCCATTTGTTGCAGCCAACAAAGGCTCTTTCGAGCCGCCGTCAGTGCAGCATAAATTAATGTTTAAGACCTTCTTCTTACTTTGGCCCGCGTGCCATATTTTTGCCGACTAGCTCAGTCCGGCGTGGGCTTTGGGCCAGAAGAAGACCTTCGAGCTACAGCACGCTAACTACGTAAATTTTGAAACAAATAACAAACACCAAACTAAAACATGCATACAATAGGAGAAAGGAAAACTCAGATTAGGAATCATTATTTTTTTATACTAGAATTATTCCATTTTATTAGCTAATAAATAATTTAACAAAACAAAGATAAAATAGACAAATAAAGAACCAAAATATTCAACTAATAATTCAATTGAAACCAATAATAAAAATAAAAAAAAACTAAATATCCTTTAGGTGTGAGTAGTTTATATACTTTTACTCAAACCCGGCCGGGATTGGTTTACACCAATCTTGACAGTGAAATTGTTGTTATGATAAAACCAAAAAAAAAAAGAAATCATACAAGAAACCTAACAAAATTATAATTCATTCAAAAATTGGTTGATTAAAATACTACTAAAACCATACGAATAAAAGAAATGTAATATTTTTGGAACATATTACTTCCCACACCAACTAATTGTATATATGTAAATAGATGAAGATTCTAAAATAAAATAAAATGTTTAATACTATCAAATTTACAGTTTGTTTTTCTTTTTTTTTCTCTCTCTCTGCATCAATTTTTCGATTTGCTATTCACTAGTAAATTTTAATTCTAGATTAATTAACTTTAGTTTTTTCTTCCTTCATTACTTTATCAAGTTTTTCTATATAACAAAAAAAAAAACAAATCTTAAAAATGTTCCGACTGGATTCATGAAGTTTTTGTATTTCGGTTCCGCCTTTTTTCGTATTCGAAAGAATTTGTTGAATATATGAACGCCTTGATTTCTTCCGCTTCGTTTAATAACTTATATCAAGACTTACTTGAAATTCCGTACAAATATTTTTTTCTCTGCCAACAGCTCCATATAAAAAAAACAGTTTCGGCCAACACCAATAAGCAATATACCGATCTATTTCCAAAATGCAGTTTCCGCCAATTCCAATAAGTAATATACAGATCTATTTCCAAAATGCAGTTTCCGCCAATTCCAATAATTCAGCCTCAAATATGTTATATGCAGCGCCAATTACACAGTGATCAAATTTTCCTCCAAATATCACTGTTTGTAATTTTTACTTTCCACTTTTCCCTCTACCACTGTTCGTAATTTTGAATTTTCACTTTGTTTTCTTTACTTTCAATTCCCAATTTAAACTGAACTTTTATTATTTCAAAAAAATTTTCCCACACTTTTCAAACTTGCGGCTGTTCGCTTGCACTGCTCAAAACTGATTGTCCTTTGTCTTCCAACCCACAAAATTTTTTCCATTCCCCGTTTTTTCAAAACCCCGTACCAACGGTCCGCCTCCTGACTAGCTTTTTTCCGAATTTCACTGGGGCAATATTGTGAAGTGGACCCTGGGTTGGGATCTACGCTAAGTGCTAAATTCACACTGCCCACTGAATCCATACAACAGCTGGATTCACCTAACAGCTGACCAAATGTAAATAAGTCATTCGGTCAGTCATGACATATGTACATAACATATGTACATGTAAACATTTTCAAATTGACCGATTCAACAACTGGTGACAGTCTACGAATGCTCAACATCCTAGGCGCTCCACCGACTAAGTACGCTCTTAAACATCCCGAAGTGCAGAAAATCATCCATTCCACCGGTTTGCAGTTCGATTGCTAATAGTCGATTTTATTTCCTCTTTGTGGCTGCTTTGTGTATGATTCTCTAAAGCAATTCGAATAGGAAATAAACTACCGCAATAAACACACATATAGTTTCTGCCTTCGGAGCGATGCTTCTGATATTTATAATAGATCGCTTTGGAAATATTGGGAAGCTTCATGTCGCAGAACTCGCAGGAAACCACCCCGCTTGATGTAGGCAAGTTTTCTGGTAAGCTGGCGTTTGGCTTTAGTGTACCTGGCTGTGCATCGGTTTGTTTACCTTTCCTTGTAGGACTCTCTAATAGCTGGTCGCTACTCGCATCATTACTTTGAGTAGTGTTCACATTATGAACAGCAGATTTTAAACGGGGTACTGGTTTTATTTTTCGAAGCGCTATCAAAGCTGACTTTTTCGTGGCCATGTAGTTTCTTATCAAATTTATTTAGTTTACTGTATAGGCCAAAGCTTCGACACCAGGCAAAACCTTCAAATTGTCCTGAAACTGTCTATTTCGGAGTTAGAACGAAACATATTCGTGATTTTAATGAATAATCACTGGCCAAAGTAGTTGATTTACGTTACAGGGTATTGGTTGCGTAGAGGCTCTCCATAATAGCTGTAGTGTGCACATTATTGAAGGCGCCTTCAATATCTAGAAAAGCTCCCAAGGTGTATTCTTTGTAGCGGAGGGCCTTTTCTATTTCGAGAACTACCCTATGGAGAGCCGTTTCAACGGATTTCCCTTTTATGTACGCGTTTTGGGCAGCCGATAGAGCTTGGGATCCAAATCTTTGCTTTATGTAGAGATCCAGTAATCTTTAAAAGACTTTAAGGAGGAAGGAAGTCAGGCTAACTGGCCTGTAGTCCTTCGGGTAAGCATGGTTGATTTTACCTGCCTTGGGTTTAAATACAACCTTAGCGATCCTTCAGGCTGCAGACACATGGCTTAGTGCTAGGCAACTTTTGTAAATTTGCATGAGCCAAGGAACGGTGAGCATACTTGACTTTTGGAGCATGGCCGATAGAACCCCATCCGGACCTGGGGACTTGAAGGGCTTAAAGGTGTCAATTGCCCAGGCAAGCCTCGGCTTGGTGACAGCCTCGCCAATGCCTTCGAAGTCGTGCAGATCAGACGTCTGCTGACAAGTGAAGGGGGTGGGTTCATCCAGACAGCCCGGGAAGTGAGTATCTAATATATTTGTAAGGAGATTTCAATTGACTTTCATGGCACCCTCAGGGTGAGACTTTAAAGCTTTTAGAGGTGTAATGTAATGACAAGGTAAATTTATATCCATATGAGAAGAGTTTTAATCTTATATTAAACTTTTTATAAAATTTTTTTTTGAAAATTGAGTATCTGGACTACGTGTTATTATTTCTCTTTTTCTAGCGACTCTTGTACGGAGAGTGCAACTTTTATAAAAAGACTTTTGACCTTACAATTACTCCTTCACAAAAGTACTTGTGTACACTTATAAGCATTGTAAAAGCTAAACAATAAGGGGTTTATTAGTCTCATTATAAAAATTGAAGCATTTTTATAAAGCTAAAATAGCTCTCATAAATTACCCATTCAATACTAGTAGCACACTAATTACCTACAAGCATAGACATATAAAGAATGGACACGAAATGATAATCCATGAACCCGTACGTGAATGAAGCATTTTTACTACATATGCAACTTACTCTCTGCAAAAAAGCTTTCCCCTCAATGCCGCACACTATACCCTTCTGCGCTGTTGACTCTCTATGTAAACAAACATTTCCATACATTTCTATTGTTGTGAACATGGTCGATTTTCGGGTTAGTTGGAATAGCAGGGAAAATAAAATATGTGTCACATGGGGCACAAATTTCAAAATTAATCAAATTTTCTGAATGAAATTTGATGTTATTTTGTAAGGGGAGGTCGAAAATGTTGCTTGCATACATATAACAACCATTTTTTTCCACAATTCGAAAGCTTTCTATCCTAAATCCGGTAAAAAGAGGTACATTGATTCAAATTGAATTTGTACTTACATCACACATTCTAGGGCGAAATCCTATGAGTAATTGGTGCAAAACACTTTTTACTTTCACACTGTTTACTGATCAATCTAAACATTTATACTTTTAATTGATGAAAACACGAAAATAAAACATGTGTCAAACCGCCCGATCGCCATTTTTATTGATTGCTTTTGTTCATAGGCGGGGAAAGCTTGATAGCGTGTAGGGGCATTAAGTTTGATCAATTATATGAATTGACGTCATTTAGGTGAAGAAAATTGTTCGAACGATGAAAACCGGTGTGAATGAACGATTTAAAGTAGCACAAGTAAACTTCGTAATTAACTTGGGCTACTATTTACGAATGCTGCGTGCAGATTATGATGCTAAATGATCTATACGCATGTAGATGTTTTATGTTACGTTGGTAGGCAAACCGGTTGATTGAAATGAAATTAGCAAGTGTTTTGGTCGCGAAAATTTTATTTCAGTTTGATTTCAAATATATCTATTTTAGGGAATTTAAGGGAATTTTAGATTTGATGGCTGTGTTTGTCTGCAAATTAAATTTTCTAAATGGTATTTCTTACACTATAGTTTACTTTTTTATGTTAATAGAAAATACGTTGAATAAGGTGGCTAATCAAGATATAATATTATTGTTGTTGCATTATTTGCGTCATAGGTATAAAATTAATTATAAAAGACATACAGTGAGAAATGTAATAACAATAAATAAATCAACCAAATTTTTTGAAACAAAGCATCGGTCAGAAAGGCCTAAAATCTTATCTGAGTGTGAAAAAAGTGGATTATCAGAAAAATTATGAAAATCCCTAAATTAAGTGCCCCAGTTTTACAAATTAAGGTGAACAAACGAGTTGAAAAGAAAGTCTCTACTCAAATTATTCGAAATTCAAAAAAGAAAGCGAATTTAAAGGGCAGAATGGCGGAAGCTAACCTTATAATAGTTAAAAAAAATTAATTTGTTAAATAACGTTTCGCTTAAGAGTGCGCAAAAAAGCCAAAATAATTCTGGAAGTCCATAATTTTTGTTGCTGAAGTAAAAATTAATGTTTTTGAATCTAATAAGCGGCAATATGTTCGGCGAATGTTTAATACAGAGTTTAGGAGGGAACATACTACTTCCACTGTAAAATACAGCGGAGGAAACATTATGCTATATACAGATTTTGTGAATGGTAGGATGGATCAAACGTGTTGCCTGGGTATTCTTAAAAGAAATATTAAACTAAGTGCTGAAAAATAAGGCAATTTATACAATTTTCGCATGTATCCGGAGCAATGTAGGCTTTGGGCTATTTGTTACTGTCCAAATGCTATTACCGAACTTAAACCCGATCGAACATTTATGGCATCAAATTTATGGCAATCAAATTTGCATTTATGGCAATCAAATCTATGAGCTCGTTCATATAAAAAAACATGTATACCACTCTTGCCACTCTCTCGTATGAAGCATACCAATTTACTTTCTTTTTCCTGGGCTTTGTAAAGACGATCTCTAGGGTGGAAACGTAATTTATTAATTTTGAAAAACCTATTTTACCTGTAATAAATATGTCCGTTTGCTACAAAAAAGTGCGGTTATTTTACATACAATGGAGGGACGATTTGTAGAGTGGGAAGATAATTTAAAACAAAAGGATCGCTAATTTCGGGAAATAACCTATTTAACCTGAAATAAATACGTCCCCTTGGTTGAAAAAAGCCAAGATTTTACATGCGATGTAGGGACAAATTTGTAGGGTGGGAACATAATGTAAAACAAAGGGATAATGAATTTTGAAAAAATATGTTTTACCTGAAAGAAATATATCCTTTTGTTACAAGAAAAGTGCGAAGAATTTTGTATATGACGTTGGGACGATTTGTCGGGCAAAAAGGTAATTAAAAACATGTGCTTAAGGATCATTTCGTACAAGAAATATGCGAAGAATTTGTATTCGCACATTTTGAAAGCAAAATTTACGGCGAGTGGAAGCGTTAATATTCGTATTGAGCAAAATGAAGTGTAGTGTTGTGAATTGTGATAGTGATTATAAACGCAGTGCGAGGGCGATTTCTTTTTTCCGGTAAGTAAACAATATTTGAATTTACCACAGCAAATATTGCAAGTAAAACTTGTGTCGAAATAGACGCCGCGATATGTGAAGTGATTTTTTCAGACATAGGCTATACAGCTTGAGCGCATTTGAAGGCATAAAAATGTACCTTCAAAATTACAAAATAGTACCATTTTAAATAATACAATAAAATATTATCGGCTTTAGCTTTAGAGACGATATACGTTGTCTATGCTGATTTATAGACTAGAAGAAAACTAGATCACAAATCAATAGCCTCTATAAATTGTTTGTTTTTTGTGGATGCCGAGAATTTTCTAACATTATTTGCGCGTAAATGTCTTGAGTGTATATATAATTTGAAACTTTTTTAATACTCGTTAGATTAAAACATTTATTTCAGATTGTTTTATTTGAATAGTTTTTGAGCCTAATAAAGTGACTCAGTGCCGCTGAAATTGAATTTAGAATTTCTCTACCAAATAAATCCAAGTGAAGTTTTTTTTTCACGGAATTATGCTTAGTGATCTGCGTTATGTGGCAACACGGCAACAATTAGGTATGTTCGCGTGCTACAATTAATTGCAATGAAGCCGTTTATGTACTTCGTTTTACTCAATGCTCAAAATTTCGCCTCTTTCAGTAAATTTCAGTAGAGTCTGAGCTATTGAAAAACAGTGAAAAATGTGAAACGCGTGTCGCGAGTAAAAATTTCCAAATGTGCGCGGCAAGCAACATATTTTTGCGTAATGTTGTTTTGAAGATCGAATATTTTTGTGGCGATAATTTATCACCACTTAGAATGACTTTATAATTACTATTGTTCTCACAAAAACCGACAACTGAATCTTTTCCGGAAATGCAATCAGAGCGTTTTCGTACTTTTCCTGAATATCCCCCACCACATGATTCACAAAAATTCTGTGACTGAAAGTACGCGAACAGACTTCAGCTCTGCTCAGAGCTAATCTTTTTCATAAAAAAAAACCTGTTCAGCTGCCGCACAACTAATTAAAATACTACGCACAGTTTTAATGCAAATCGAAACTCATTGATTCGCTATTGACGTGAATTACATTACATCAATATTAACAAATTTTTATTTGCACCAAAAAAGTTGCCCTTTAATTTTACAATATTTCACGCCGCCCTCGTCATACAAACACATTGCGACCTCTCGCTCACACAACTACACTAGAGGTCGAAAATTGCTTCATTTCTCTCGGCCCATTTCGTATCCATTCCTCTCTATATCTATGCCTACAAGGCTGATATTACTAGAACTGTCCTCTCAGTTTTCCTCTTATAAGACTCTTGTAGTATCTCATGAGAGAAAAAATGTCACTTGGTTTCTTATACCCAAATATACTTATTACCAATATATTCTTGTTAAAGTACATAATCGCAATAATGGTCAATAGATTTTTATCATACACTTTCAAATTGTTCCCTCACTCTTGAGCTTAGAAACCAACGCTTCAATGGTCATGCAAAAAACTGAGACTCTCGATGAAAGTCAAAATTCAGTGCCGTTTCAAGTTGATCTGTCGTTCCAGTCACGCTAAAATCTACTTTGACTTTTTAATAAATTTGTTTACTCATTTCATTAGTGTTCCTCGCTAAAAAGAGCTTTAATATCTTTCTTTTATTAAGGTTAGTACGCTGCCGAGCCTGAATTCCTGTCCCCCTTTAAAATGCATGGGAAAAGAGTGACGGAATTCCGGACCTGAATTTTTTTTCAGGTCAAGGTTAGTACGCTGCCGAGCCTGAATTCGTGTCCCCCTTTAAAATGCATGGGAAAAGAGTGACGGAATTCCGGACCTGAATTTTTTTTCAGGTCACTTGAGAAAATCGGTACGCTGCCCGTCCTGAAACGTTGCCTGAAAAGTGTCAGAATTTCAGTGTTGCTTTTCGCTCGTAGGTGGCTCTGCAACACAAGTGGAGAGTTTTTTCAGGCACGAGGTGCCTGAATTAAATGGTCTGCTATTTATTTGGTCACGGAAAACAATCATTTTGGCCATTTTGCCCGCACGTCAAATTTGAATTTTATTTGAAAATTTGAATTTTGTTTGAAAATTTGAATTTTGTTTGAAAATTTGAAATTTGTTGTACGTCGGAACTTTCTGTCTTCTAATTTTATGCGTAGGATAGTTCGTGCAGAACTTGAAGCAATGATTTTCCAGCACATTTGGTTTTTTGGCAGATACGTTTGCTAGGAAGCACTTTAATTAGCTGGTTGGTTAATTGAATTAGTGCGACTTTATAAAAGATCTGTTCGCGTACTTCAGCAAACTGCAGCAGTAACATAATTTGGCAGCTGGCTTCTTTTTGCTGCAAAATTTGGCTTGAAGCAATTATGCGAATCTATTTGAATATATTATAATAGTTTCAGGTACGCGAACAGACCTAAAGTTTTCAACACCGCATGTGTACGCGATATGAAATGCATGGATGGAAATTATGTATTCGTGTGAAGGAAATATATATCAAATAAACAATTATTAAATAGATTACATAATTGTTTTACTTCGAAAAACTACGCCTATTTTCATTCAGTCTAATTGAATTTAAAGTGAAAGTAGTTTTTAAAATTTGCTACTAGAACTTGGTTTCTTTCATAAACTTTGGGTTGGTTCATAATATAGCAGTATGATGAGGCAGCAAACCTGAATGAATTTAAAATTGAAGAGCTGAAAGAAGCATTGATGCAATAGTAACATAGTATTTCACATACAGTTGGTAGATTGTAAAGGTTATTTTCAAAGAAAGCTAATTTCTAAATCCCATACCGCCAAAGTTGAGAGCAATTAACTGTCACTTTGTAATATTCTACACTTCTCTACACGAAAATTTTTCCGTGTAGAAATAAATAGCACAACGAGTGTCCAGAATTCAGGCTCGCCAGCGTACTAACCTTCACTTGAGAAAATCGGTACGCTGCCCGTCCTGAAACGTTGCCTGAAAAGTGTCAGAATTTCAGTGTTGCTCTTCGCTCGTAGGTGGCTCTGCAGCACAAGTGGAGAGTTTTTTCAGGCACGAGGTGCCTGAATTAAATGGTCTGCTATTTATTTGGTCACGGAAAGCAATCATTTTGGCCATTTTGACTGCGCTTTTATTTTGAATTTTGTTTGAAAATTTGAAATTTGTTTAATAGTTATGTTACGTCGGCACTTTCTGTCGACAAATTAACTAATTTTATGCGTAGGATAGTTCGTACAGGACTAGAAGCAATGATTTCCCAGCAATTCAATTTTATTGCAGATTATTTTACTAGAATACACTTTAATTAGCTGGTTGGTTAATTGGATTAGTGCGACGTTAGAAAGTTTTCAGTACCGCATGTGTACGCGATATGAAATGCATGGATATAAATTATGTATTTGTGTTAAGGAAATATATTTGAAATAAACAATTATTAAATAGATTACATAATTGTTAGACTTTGAAAAATTACGCCTATTTTCTTTCAGCCTAATGGAATTTAACGTGAAAGTAGTTTTTAATATTTGCTATAACTTGGTTGCTACGTTTCTACCGTAAAATTCAATCTGGTTCATAATATAGCAGTATGATGAGCCAGAAAACTTGAATGAATTTAAAATTGAAGAGCTGAAAGAAGCATTGATAAAGGAGTAACATATAGTATTTCGCATACAGTTGGTAGAATCTTAAGGATATTTTCCAAGAAAGTTAATTTCTAAATCGCATGCCGTCAAACTTGAGCTTAATGCGGTGATAACGTTGTTATGGAACAATTTAAAGGTGAAGAGGGCTGGAGGCTTGTACTTTTCACGGAAAAGAAAATTACAGCGATGTTTAATATGGTCCTGCAGCACAACCAATTTAAAATTTTCAATAAGTATATTATGGAAAAAAATTCCACCTACAATTTACTAAAGTTGGAGCACCAGAATGTGGTATTAACTTCGCGTCCCAAGAATATGCGCCATACATCAACAGCAAACTCACGAAACCACTACCCATTATTCTGTTTGCTGAAAATTCAAAATACAAGTGCCAAACAGCTACACAATTAACTGTCACTTTGTAATATTCTACACTTCTCTACACGAAAATTTTTCCGTGTAGAAATAAATAGCACAACCGAGTGTCCGGAATTCAGGCTCGGCAGCGTACTAACCTTTATTGTTGAACTGATTAAAGCATGTTCGCATAATTTACGTTTGAATTACTTTCGAGCAGACATATTTGACAATCACCTACATCCGGCCTCAAACTTGACTAGTGCTCGCACTTGAGTCATAAAATAATGCCATCTATTATCAATATCGGCATGTTATTTCGCTGCTGCTGAAAGGGTACTTTTCGCGACATTTCGTTTCGCTCGAGTATAGTACTAGGCTTCAAACGGAGTACAAAAACGGCTTTCTTACAATTAATTGCAATTAATCGTAATCAATCGTAGTACGCAAACGGACCTAATTGTGGTACGCGAACAGGCCTATTGTTGTCGATTCTAGCGGCATCTAGGAACATTTTAAATCAGAGTGTAAGTTCCTGTTATTTAATATCCGGTTGTACGAACGATACTCAGATTAAAGCATCTTCAAAATGTCTGAATTAAAACGCAAAAAATTGCAAGACCTTCGTTTCGAAACACCGAAGGTTGTCGTCGTCGCTTTAATAATAGGAAAAACAAATCCCCGTTCTTTTGTTTCGAAACGTTCTGCTAACACCCAGGCTGTTGTTAATTTTACCGTTCGCGATTCGAAACAATTTTTCACAAATTGCGTTTGTTGGGGTTCTGAAACACAAATTCAAGACTATAATTGTAAGTTTCGCATCGGCGACGTTATCGATATAATTTCACCGCAGATATCGCCTATTTCGCAAAGTGCCCGGGCATTTTATCCACAAACTTCAACTCCGTTTTGTCTAACTATAAATGAAGAAAATGCTTCAATCGGGCGACATATGTTCGACACGGCTGAGATCAATGCAATACGGTCCTTGGCGCGGGAGCCCATCAAGCCTGTATCTTTGGCTTTGAATTTGGCTGATGTTCGGTCTAGTGGAGGACATCATAACGGGCAATATGTCGATCTATTTGTCGTAGTGCGACATTTCAGACCGATAAGAACTTTGAAATCGAAGGCTACTGGACAAAATGTGCGTTGTTTAGAGATGGTTGTAATGGATCGAAGCTACCCCACCGGGATGTCATTCAGTATTTGGCAAGAGGAGTGGATCGAACGGGCAGAGAAGTCGTGGAAAGTGAACAAGACAGTTTTGTATTTAATTGATGCGAAGCTAAATTATTCTACGTTCTACAAACAAACTGTTATTAGTTATACGGGTAAGACAGTGATTTTGGAGGATTTGGCTGTAAAAGAAGCAGGGATGCTGGTTGAATTTGCTGCAACCGTTCCACTGAATGCTTGGGATACGGCTGTGCAGGGATATCCAAATCGTGAGTGTAATTTTATGTTCTCAATTAATAATTTATGCTAGAACGTAGATCATCGACCTCTAAAACTACGGAATGAAATCGTTTTCGTTTCAGCGGAATCTATAACGAACGTTATGACTGTTCAGCAAATTTACGATCGTTGCAATAGAATTATTCACGACGACAGTGAGCAATTCACAGCTGTCTTATATGCAGCAGTAACTCGTTTCGATTTGGATGGTTTCAGTCGATCTGTTGCTAAGAAGTGGTAAAACACCAATTTTCACATAAAATTCATATATTTCAATATTCGATTTCAGCAAGTTCTGCAAACGACCAGCATCACTGCAGCAAACTAGTTGCAGTTCAGATAAATGTCAAATGAACATATCTTTCGACAATTCCGGCGATCATATTTTCGATTTCTACTTTGATGTCAATCTGCATTTGACAGATCATACGGGAACTCTAAAAGAATGTCGTTTGATTAATAATTTCGCTGAAATGGTATTGGGATGTAACGTTCAGGATTTTCAAAAAATGCACACTGTGCGAAAAACAGATATGAAATGGGAATTTTTAATGGAAAGGGTTTGTGCGAAATTGATAGTGAAAAAGAAGACGGTAACGAGGATTAATTTATTTGTGATGGTTCTGGAAATGAAAGTTGTCGAATTAGATGATGTTGCGGGAAAGATTCTGGTTTATTGAAAATAAATGGGCAAACATAAATAAGACTTATTTTTAAAATAAGGCTTATTTTTAAGCTTCAAGGCTCAAAAAGGGCTCATCGATTTTGAGGTCGACTATAATTGTATACAGTGAATTTTTATAAGTCTAGCAAAGTAGATACACCTGGAACTTGAGACAAATGAAAAGGTAGCTTTGAGCTGGCAAAAAGGCACGAGCCATGTCGAATTGTTCGCTAGAATCGATCCTCAAAACACATTCGACTGCCACCAAAGCATGTTGTAGAGTTTTACTCAATTGACCTACTAAGTGCAGTCCTGTTCATTAGAAATAATTAATCGCAACTCCCAAACTCAGTTAATCTACCTTAACATCAAACTCTTTTACATTTTTTTTATCATTTCAAATTTATTCACGTTTGTCTTAAAATATTTTTAAGTAATAGTTTTTTTTTATGTCTTCAAATTCGCATTTTAAAAATACAATACTTTAAATTGTATCATGTATATGTGCTGAACTAACAGATTAAATAACAAGGTTTAAGTTTCTCATTTTTTCAGTATTCATTTTTAACATTTTGAATATGTTTTTCCACCTTATACTACACATGTTTCTCAGTTTGTCACCATTTTGTGTTGGTGATTTAACGTCTTTTAATGATTTTTCTTAGTTCATTTCTTTACTGTGTTAAAATTTTCAGCTTAGGTATTAAATTACTTTCACTTAGTCTGACTTTTTTCAATAATCAGTTCTTGCATGCACAGCTTATTAACGCGTAAGAATTCACAATAGGATTTACATAACTTATTATAATTATTTTTCCTCAGAGATTTTGCAGTTGTTCTAATTTCATTTTAATGTATGCGATAGCAGTTTTGATGTTTCGACTAGCTTTTGCAGATGATTATTTAGTAGTTTTTTTTTGCATTTGAATTGCTTATTACGTCTTTTAATTCTTTAAGAAAAATAAAACAACAAATTGCAAGATTTTTTTTTTGATTTTGGGTTTTATCATCAGACATTCATTTACAATAGTTAACTGCTCACTGTTAATCACTTAAGCTGGCTGTGTTTTTTAAGAATTTTTTGATTATTTTTCAATTTTATCATAATTTACTGCCTAGATTTAAGGTTAAACACTGATACATATAAAAAATTGAAACTAATTTGAAATTACCAAAATTATTGCGAACGTTTATTTTTTGCTTTCAGTTTTTAATCTATTGTTTGCAAGAGTCCACTGATATATCTTTTGTTTTCCACCACTGATTTCCAACATGACGTTCGACTTTTTACGTGTAAGTGTGAGCGACCGTTTTGTTTTATTTTCTTAATAATGGGAAGATGCCAAGATTTGTGAGTGGAAGTTGAAGTTTAAACAAATACTAGGAAAAATTAGGGCAATGGTATTATGTTGTAATATTAGAATGGAACAAAGTTTTACAAGTATTTACATCAATTTGATGTTTGCTTCGAGTTTCCTTCTCCGAGTATTTCTATTGCATTTCGGATCTAAAGAAGATAGTGGAAAACAGTTAAGTGTTCAAGAATAGTGCTTAGTTGAAAGTTATGCGACAGTGGTCGATATTTACTTTTTCATAAATCGATTTCCCAAAAACAAAAAAAAATTTAATTTTGCTTTTATTTACCTACAGTAATATCAAATAATACTTCGTTAATCCAGAGACAATATATCTTGCTAATTCACAACTGATTTGCCTTTTTTGTCCCTTTTGGAAAAAATAATATACAGTCACTAATCGTTTCTATGTAGTACGATTTTTATTTTGATTAATTTACTATTAAATTTATTGCGTAAATTGCTAATACTCGATATTATTCTATAATCAAGCAACGCGGTAGATGTTCACGTAAATATTCGAATAGTTCTTGACTAGCTCCCGGGCAATTTGTTAATTCTAATTCTTGCAGATGTCGCAACTGTATCAGACTCGATAATCCGGATGATGTTAGTAACGGGCATCCGGCCAATGACAATACTTGCAGGTTCCGCATTGAGCACAGGTGTTGTAGACCAAAATCACGTACTTGTGAGCACCAGCGTAGAAATAATGCAGTTAAAGATAGCATTGTTGATATATATCCGACACCAATGTCGGTTATGTGAACGCAGCTGGAAAAGAATAGTTAAATAGTTCAATAGTATTTATTAGTAATGGATAGTCTACAACTCTAGGTTTCTCTTAAATTATTTTCGAAGTTATAAATTATTTTCGGATCTACTGTGTTCGCGATTGAACTGAAATGCCGTCCAAATACAAAACAAAACAAAAACTTTTTATGAAGCACGTGCTCGAAGTTGCACAATATAGAAAAGTCTATTGATGGACGTTATTTTTTTTTATAAAAATGAAACCAAACTGTTTGTTTTTCAAAAAACCACTGTTTTTTTAAACAGTTAAAAATCAACTTGAATTAATGGGAAATGGATAACGAAACAAATTCGCAGTACCATACCTAATACTGGATATAATGACAATACCAGGTGTGTGTTCAAAGTGCATGCTATTGCAGCTCCAAAAGCATAGGCATCACTTGTCAAAATTTCCAAGAGAAAGGCGAAGCAACCGCTATGGGTACTGAACAGCCAAAAGCTGCTTTGTTAGTCGGCTTTTACACGGCACAACTCAATATCAACTGTTTTCCAGTACCTTTTTGAAGTTAATCTGATCATTTACGTGGTGAATTAGCTCAACATATGCATTGCACTTTGCAAATTACATAACATTTCTGAGTATTCAGCATACAGCTACACATAGAAGTAAAATTTTGATAAAATATTAAAAAAGGTTTTACTTATTCACGAGAACTATGAGCGAAAGAATATCGTTAAAAATTTGATGGTGCATAAATAAGCGTAATCGGTTTCTTGCGCTTCACACCCGTCTTTTAAAAAGTCAAGATGAGTTGCGCTGTGTAAAAGCCTACATAAAACTTGAGTTGAAGTGTTTAAAAGCGTGGATAGTTTATGATACCAAAGCGAAAAAACTGCTTTTCATTTTCATTTTTGATCACAAATGACGTTTGAACAATATGTCAGCTATGTATGTACATCCATTTTACCTTAGCTACTTTCTGGCTATACTCCAGACTACGAGTAGCGAACAGTGCTGTCGTTTTGAAAATGTTTACAGTATATTTCCTAACTCAAAGGGAGTATTTTATATTAAAAGGGAGTACCATAGTTTTGATTATACTATGTATATATATATATATATATATATATATATATATATATATATATATATATATATATATATATATATATATATATATATATATATATATATATACTTTGAGAAAACACATGGCGCCAGACGCCATAATTTATAGACTTCTGGCGCCATGTACATAGTCGATTTAGGGATTGTAATAAAATATAGCGCCACACGCCATAATACATGGCGAAAAGTACATAAGCCTACACGCCATGTACTATAGTCCTCCACGCCATGTATATGGCGTGGCGGAATATATTACATGGCGTGGAGGACTAGAGCACATGGCGTGGAGAACTATAGTGCATGGCGTGGAGGACTATACTGTATGGCGTGGAGGACTATAGTACATGGCGTGGAGGACTATAGTACATGGCGTGGAGGGCTATAAGCATAGCGTCTGCTCCTATGCACTATGGCGTGTGGCGCTATATTTTATCTCCAATCGACCGAAATCGACTATGCACATGGCGCCAGAGGTCTATAAATTATGGCGTCTGGCGCAATGTATTTTTTCAGTGCATCTGAAGATGATCCAGTTTGCATCCAACAAAAGGCCACGAACTTCCTCAGTTCGGAGCATCTGGAGGTAAGCACTTGATGTTAGGTGATGGATTTCTATCAAAGAAATTTCCGAGGCATTAATGACATCAAATATCATATCCTCTCATGTATTCAAGAAGCTTGCTGATATTTATACATCTCCTCACACAGCATGGCTGCGAGTTATAATTGTAGTGCCATGCGCCATATTACATGGCTCATGGCACTATGTAATATAGCGTGTGAGGCCATAATTTCTGCGCCATGTAATTATGGCGCTGGGAGCCATATTGCATGGCTCAGAGTACTATGTACATGGCGTATGGGGCCATAAATAATGCACTATGTTACATGGCTCTGGGCGCTATGTGGATTTTTTTTAGTGTATATATATATATATATATATATATATATATATATATATATATATAAATATATATATATATATATATATATATATATATATATATAGATATATATATATATATATATATATATATATATATATATATATATATATATATATATATATACAGTGGTGGCCATTAATACCCGGACAAAGATTGTTTGGATTTTCTAAGGGTTGTTTTGCAGTCGGGGTAGTAAAATTAGCAGGTAAAAGACCTCTATCCTATAAATCGGGTTGCTTGCTCAAATTTTTCATCATTTCTTGATACGTTGTTATCGTGTCAAGATCTATTTTGAGAGTTAAATTGTTCGAGTGTGCAAAAAGTGCAAAATATGAAAGTGCTCGACGTTGTTATGAAGACCGAAATTTTGCGTTTAAGAGGTGAGAACGCAACCATACGTGAAATCGCGATTGCTGTTGGGGTTGGAAAATCAACTGTAGCAGATTTTTTGAAAAAATATGCAGAATTTGGATCCCTGGAGGCAAGAAAACAGCCTGGAAGAAGCAGAGAGACCACAAGGGGGGACGATCGTCTCATTGTGCGGATGAGTTTACGCAATCGGATGGCTACTTCAAGTGAGATACGAAGGGACTTTGTGGAAGCTGGTGGAAGTCAAATTTCCGCGTGAACTGTTCGACGCCGACTGCTGGAGGCCAATTTAAAAGCATGTCGTCCTGCAAAAAAGCCACTCCAGACCAAAAACATGCGCCAAAAAAGGCTAAGATGGGCCAAAGAACATACGTCATGGACCCTTAACGATTGGAAGAATGTTATTTTCTCTGACGAATCCAAATTCAGCATTTGCGGCTCTGATGGTATGAGCTACGTTCGTCGGAGACCTGGAGAACGCTACAACGAATCATGCATCAGGCACACAGTGAGGCAACCAACCAGCCGGATGGTGTGGGGATGTTTTTCATACCACGGATTAGGTGCACCAGCCTTAATTAGAGGAACTGTGAAAGCTGTTGACTACAAAGTGATATTGCAGGAAAATCTGCTACCCTCAGTAAAAGAGCTGTACGCGCAGGTAGAAGAAGTCGTATTTCAAGACGACAATGCGCCTTGCCCCCGTCCAAGGATGGTAAGTACGGATATTTTTGTTAATGTCGTTAAATAGGCAATAAAATATCATCATTAAAAACCACTTACCACTTTTTGTTTTTTGCAGATTCAAACTTTCTTGAACGAGATGGGTATAATCCGCTTAGACTGGCCAGGCAACAGTCCGGATCTTAACCCAATCGAGAACCTCTGGCACATCATTAAGAGACGAGTGGCGAGGAAAAACCCAAAGAATGCTATGCAACTCGATTCCGTTATTCAAGATGTTTGGGAAAACGAAATCGAGATGGAAATTTTGCACAACCTAGTCTCTTCAATGCCCGACCGCATTAGAGCAGTAATTGCAGCCCGAGGAGGAGTAACCAAATATTAAAAAATATTTTATAGAATTCTTAACATATTCATTCAGCTATTAAAAAACATTGTTAGATTTTACTACTGTTAAATTACCCGTAATAATTTTTTTTAGCAAAGACAATTTCGTATATCCCACTGCCCAAACCCTAGGTGCATGGGAATAAAGAAATTTTCCAAATACTGTTAATTACAAATTAAGAACTTTTATCACAATAAAAGAGTAGATGAATAAAATAATATAATTTCATAGACGTTTGTGTTTTCTGTAGGATATTTGGAGAAATATTTGACTTTCAGAGGAAATTCATGTTTGTCCGGGTATTAATGACCACCACTGTATATATATATGTATATATATACAGTGGCTCACAGCTTATTTGATACAGTACTTCTTTAAAAAATTAAGTTGCAATAACTCAAAACATAATAACAAAATAAAAAAAATTGAACACCATTTTGAAGAAAAATATTTGTTGTTTATTAAACAAGTTTATATTTGTTACAGAGTTGCTGTTTTACATCTTAAAAAACAAAAAACTAAAAGTAATAACAAATTTCATATCACAGCTTATTTGATACAGTTTGATTAAACATTAAAATTGTTGTGAATTATGAGGTTTCCAGTTGATTTCAATACTTCGTATGATAGCCCTTAGCGTTAAGTAGAGCCTGGAGCCTATTCGGCATTGAGTCAACGAGTTTTTTTGTGATGCCAGGAGTAACTTTTTGCCTTTCCTCTAGTAGTGCTTTCTTCAGGTATTGTTTATTAGAAATCTTGTGTTTTCGAATGTTGTTATCCAAAAAGTCCACGTTCATATCTGCTGACTGTGCCGGCGGAGACATCAAATAAGGGCAATCCCAAATTGGCCAGGACTGCACCATTCCCGACTTGTGATTTGGATCATTGTCTTAGTACAACCGAAATTGGTTGCTAAAACCCTGTTTTTCAGTGCTTTGCAGCAAATTGTTTTTGAGTACATCAAGGTACTTTGTTTGGTCCATTGTTTCTTCAATAAACTTTAAATTTCTGACTCCGGCTGCGGACGTGCAGGCCCAAACTATCGCATTACCACCACCATGCTTCACAGTAGCTTTGAAGTTCTCCTTGTTTAGCTCGGTGTTTGCCTTGCACCAGACAAATGACATTTCGTCGGAGCCAAAAATGTTAAACTTGGACTCATCCGCAAAAATAACCTTATTCCAGAGCGCGGATGGCTTTCCCACATGCTCTCTGGCAAAGGCAAATCGGCTAATTGTTTTTGGAAATGATTGGCGTCCTACGAGCTACTCGCCCGTTGAAATCATGGTCGCGAAGCAATCGTCGGACGGTTTCGGCACTACATGACTTCCTTAATTCACGATGAACCTCAGTAACCAATTTTGGAGCGGAAATCTTTGTGTTTACTTTCACTTTCCTTACAATGTATCGTTCGTCGGATACGGTGAAAATATTGTTTGGCGCATTTCTCCTCTTATTTTCTACCCGATTTTCGTGTACGAAGCGCTCAATTATGTGCTGCACTGTAAATACACTCAAATTCACACTTTCAGCAATTTTTTGAACACTTTGTCCTTTTTTAAAGTGGTTTAGTACCAATTCGCGCTGTTCAATTGTGGTGCGATGACCCATTTTACAATTTTGGCTCATTTTGGCACTTCAGCTTACAAGATCTTGCTAAAAATTACTTAAGCCAATGTCTAAACACAATCAAAAATTCAAGAAACAAAAACAAGACAGATTAACGGTGCGACAAATAGAAGTTTATTCGCATTGAAGTGTCTGTATCAAATAAGCTGTGAGCTGCAATTTGTCTGCGCCAGTGGTATTTCTCTTTTACCGGACGCCGAGGAATATTGCTGGAACATTTTTTTGTTTGCATTGTATTCATTGAACATGCATCTAGTCAAATACGTTTAAATTTTTTGGATGGGGTTCTTTATTTCTGAGTTACAGTGATTTGCATTTTTAAATAGTCACTGTATCAAATAAGCTGTGAGCCACTGTATATATATATATATATATATATATATATATATATATATATATATATATATATACATATGTATATATATATATATACATACATATATATATATATATATATATATATATATATATATATATATATATATATATATATATATATATATATATATACATATATATATACATATATATATACATATATATAGATATATATATATATATATATATATATATATATATATATATATATATATATATATATGTATAAACATATATATATATATATATATATATATATATATATACATATATATATATACATATATATATATATATATATATATATATATATATATATATATATATATATATATATATATATATATATATATATATACAGGGTGTTTGGTACTCGAAGGACACTTTTGTAAGGAGGTATTCCTTGAAATATTTTCATCCTTCTACAAGGTGGTACGGTTTTCACAATCTGCGGAGTTACAGGGTGGTCAAGAAAAGTGTTTCGGACCTGTACTCTGACTCACTTAAATCGTTGTATCTTAAAAACTAATAATTACAGCGCAAAGTCGCGTGGCTTGTTTTTTATGGAATTAAATTACCTTTAATTTGATGTAACATTCTTAATTGTAACTGTTCCTGATTTTGAGACATTTACTTCAAAATACAAAATTTTGGCACTTATACCCCGAAAATTCTGTGTTCAATGTTGTGTTTTCTCAGAAAACCTCATGAAGATATGCCATTTCAATGTTATTTTTTTATAGGCCATATTATTGACTACAAAAAATGCATACAAATTTATGACTTAGGTTTTACCTTTTCGCAAGTACTAAGCGAAAATAGATATCGCTTAAAAACTGGATATGCCATAAAGTGTCCCTCGTTGTCTATCTACACTCTTTGCTTGAACTGAAAGAAGTTAATAATGGTTTTTATGCTTTATTTCAAAATTTTTGAGCTACAGTAATTGTTCAAAATGGACACCTTCACTTCGAATACATGCTAAAGCTCGTTTCGCAAGGTATCTTTTCGTATTCATACTTCTCAGCTGCTGCCTCACTTCTGTTGCAGCCGCATCGATCCTGGTATTAGGTTTGCCAATATTGATACTTCCGTTGTGTAGACAAGATCCTTCATCCACCCCATACAAAAAAGGCCATAACTGATAGATCAGGAGATCTCGCAGGCCAGTGTATTGGTCCATTTCTACCGATCCAGCAATTGGTATAATTAGAATTCAACCAATCTCTGACTGGTCGGCCATAGTGAGCTAGAGCACCATCGTGTTGGTAAAACATGGAAACCAATCGTTGCAGGAGAATATCCTCCAATAAGTCCTGCAGATCATGTCTTAAAAAATGTAAGTAATTGGTACTATTTAGGATAGGCGGGAGCCAATCCAATTCCAATTCAATTAAATCGTTAACAATCACTCCAATTAAATCGTTAACAATCACTCCTGCCCATAAATTTACGCTTAATCTATGCTGAAATGATGAAGTCCACCTCGTGTGTGAATTGCTCTCAGCCCCCGTACGTAAATTGTGAAAGTTCGTTATACCGTCCCTGGTGAATAAAGACTCATCCGTCCTGAGAATGATGTTTAAAAATTTTTTGTTGTCTAATTGTTTCTCAAGGAGCCAATTGCAGAATTCCATCCTTTTGGGCGAATCGATGGGTAGCAGCTCCTGCACTGGTGTGTGATGGTAGGGATGTAAACGGGCTGCTTTTAAAATACTCCAAACTTTCCACGTAGACATGTTAAACTGCAACGCTAAGCGTCGAATACTGATTGATGGGTCAGTTTCCACTACATGCAGTTTTTCTTCATCGGTCCGTACAGCGATTGCAGGCCCAGAATTTGCGTTTACTCGGCTCGTCCTAACGCTGGCAGTTTCCCAAATCCTTGTGTATAGTTGTTGAAACACTCTCCTTCCAGGAATCCGTCGATGGGGATATCTCTGTTGATACAAAGATTGCGCCGCTTGTGAACCTTCCCGGCACTCTCCATATACTTACATAATATCTTCATGTTCTTCATTAGTGTCGTGAGACATTTTGAATTTATTTTTGAAATTCTAGTAATATCTTGTAGTTCGAGTAATGTACCGAAACTGACAAAAATTCGAAAGTGGTTCTGTTGCTATAGGGTCTTAATTTTTTTACGTATCCCATTAATAAAGGCAAAGAACTGTACCTAATTTTACCTATAACATCCAGGTAACTGCATCAATCATGTTAAAACTAATTTTAATTTACTTTATTTGATTGATAGTTTAAATAGTAATTAATGGGCAGCAAAAATACTTAAGTACAAATAACAATTTAAACTTTTCTCTCCAACGAGGGCCACTTTATGACATATTTACTTTTTAAGCGATATGTATTTTCGCTTACTACTTGCGAAAAGGTTGAACCTAAGTCATAGATATGTATTCAACTTTTGTAGCCAACAATATGGCCTATAAAAAAATGAAATTAAAATGACATATCTTTATGAGATTTTCCGAGAAAACCGACATTGAACACAGAATTTTCGGGGTAGATGTGCCAAAATTTTGTGTTTTGAAGTAAATATCTCAAAATTAGGTACAGGTACATGAATGTTCCATCAAATTAAAAATGATTTGATTCCATAAAAACAGTCAATAAAACTTTGCGCTATAATTATTCGTTTTTAAGATATAATGTTTTAAGTGAGTCAAGGTGCAGGTCCGAAACACTTTTCTTGACCACCCTGTAACTCCGCAGATATTTTGCTCAAAATATATCATACTTTCTAACACATAGGTCTTAGTTTTTTTCATTTGCCCCTAAAACATTCGGAAATAAATTTTTACATAATTAAATTTGGAGTAAGATAACCCGTGCCGACTTGCATCGAATCATGTTCATACATGTTGCGTGGCAGTAGCGGTGCGTATTCACGGCATTTGTCATTTGTTCTCAATTATTCTCGCGATTAACACGTATTGTTTTACGTTTGAAAGATAACAGTGGAATTAAGAAGCAATAAAAAATGTGTTTTCTTAGTTGGTGACGTAAATTATCAAATAACAGGTCTAATCGTCAAGTTCTTGCAGCACTTTTTTTAACATTCGCGAAGTTAAATTGACTGTTAGTGAAAGCGCTAATCTCGTCATTCGGGAGTGTATTATATTTTGGGAAAAAGCTAGAATCCTTACGAGAGCTATACCTAACTGTGTAAAAAAACTTGTGGATCATCACAATGTTTGGAAGTAGTTGCAAAAATATTCTAAAGAAAATACAAGATATTTACAAGCGCCGTGAGGAGGTCTTTAAGAACAATTTAGATAATTTATTTGATATAGCACACGCTGATGCTTTGGAACGGATAAAAATTGAAGAAGATAAAATATTTTTACAAAAACAAAGAGAACCAGGGCGTCCAGGGTCTTTAGCGGGTGTAGACAAAAAGTTAGCCGAAAAAAAGAAAGGGCAAGACAAAGGAAATTAAATGAAAAGAAAAAATATGTAAGCAAATGTGTTTCGGAGGTTTATCGTCATCTGTTACGACGCAAGATTCTATTCAAACGCAAGGACATCACGATCAACTTACCAGCTCTGATGAAAGCTTTGAGGAACCCTTGGCATCCACCTCTCAAATGGTACGTTCTGAAACTGCTACAAAAAGAGGAAGGAAATACTTTATCACGCCTAAGTTAGTTGCAGCTTTAGATAGATGCCAATTAAGCATAAGAGATTCTGTCTACATACTTCAGACTGTAGTAGAAGCACTAGATCTTAGCTGTGATGATTTTCCGATAAACAAATCGTCTATTCAACGTATTCGCAGACAGAGCCGAAAAGATAGAGCGGAATCTATAAAATCAGATTTTCAGAATAATTGCCTGAAATGGTGACCGTTCACTGGGATGAGAAATTATTACCTGGACTTGACGTAAGAAGTTCTAAAGAAGAACGCCTGCCAATTCTAATTTCATTTGGAGAAAAGGAACAACTTCTGGCTGTACTCAAACTGGAGAGCTCTTCCGGCCAGGATCAAGCTAAAGCTGTGTTGAACGCACTTTATGACTGGAACCTCGATGACAAAGTACAAATAATATGCTGTTACACAACTGCGTCTAATACAGGGCGATTGAAAGGAGCTTGTGTACTAAAAACTAGACAGGGAATTACTACTCTTTGCTTGCCGCTATCACGTTTACGAAGTGGTTTTAAAATGTGTGTTCGAAACAAAAATCCACCAAGTCACAAGTAGCCCTGATATCCCACTATTCAAAAAGTTTAGAGATAACTGGAAAACTGTTAATCTTGCTGCCATTGAAACATATACTGATATCGTCACACGAATTTTTTGTAATACAACAATAGAAGATTTGTTGACATTTTACAATCAAGAACTGCAAAAAACCATTGGACGTGACGATTATCGGAAACTGATTGAACTATCTGTTATTTTCTTAGGAGGAGACAGTGAAAAAAAAAATTAAAATTAGACCTCCTGGAGCGATGCATCAAACAAGGTGGATAGCTAGAGCTATTTACTTTTTAAAGATGTGTTTGCTGCAATCCCAGTTCAAAATTAGCGCCAAGGATAAGCGAGCACTTCAAGATGTCTGTTTATTCATTGCGGTTTTATATGTAAAACCATGGCTTGGATGTAGTCTGTAGTCTAAATCAAGATTTGTGCTTTTTAAAGAGGCTTAAGGAATATGAAACTGTTGACAAATTGATCTCCAAAGAAGCCTTGAGCATGTTTAGTCAACATCTTTGGTATTTGTCAGAAGAAAGTGCCGTTTTATCACTCTTTGATGATGAAGTTAATGAACAAACCAAAACGAACATTGTAGTGAATTTCCAAAGAGAGAGTTTGTATGATTCTGGGAAGAGATACATTCCATCTGAAGAAGATATGTCTGATTATTTGTATAGTAAGTAGGAATACAATAAATATTACTATTTTTTATACTTTTTTCAATCAATTGTTAATAATACTGCCTTATTTATTGTTGCAGGAAAATCATTAAGTGATTTTGTGCCTGTCAAGAGCACAAATTTATTTTCTCGATTAAAAATTGATAAGAATTTCCTCCAGAGACCCGTTTTTACATGGGATGAAGATGTTGGCTATTCAGAGGCGAAAAGGAAAGTGCTTTCTTTAAGGGCAGTTAATGATACGGCTGAAAGAGCTGTAAAACTTATGAAAGATTTTCATGGTCTGATCATTGCAAAGGAAGAGCAAAAGTAATTTTTCAAAAGAAAATATCCTGCCTGATCTGTAATTTTATCTTAAATAAATAAAAATATTTCATACAAATTTTAATATTTAAATTGATTTAGCTATATAACGGAAAGGATTAACAACAGCAATTTTCAAAAACTTCAGAGTTCTGTCGGCACGGGTTAACGTTGACGTAGGAAGATGAAATTTTGTATTGAAGTAACTCTGGGTAGTTTAAAAAGAAATAGGAGGTATGCATTTCGATATCTAAAAATTTTTTTTTCACCCATATAAGGGACACCCTAATATATATATATATATATATATATATATATATATATATATATATATATATATATATATATATATATATATATATATATATATATATATATATATATATATATATACATATTATTTGTAGCTACTATTCTACCAAATATATATTTGCTAGTCAAACAGAGGCTATGAGTTTAGACTTGCTGGTTTCACGTTAGTTGGATGAATAAAGGTCCCACCAGCCCTGAGTCTGGTTACGCGGCGTATATGCGCCATGCCATATATTGCACCCAAACCACAGCATAAGTAGTTAGTTCCTAAGGTAAGATTCCTAAGGTAAGATTCGGCAACTACATACTCAGGCTAGATTTTTCGTTGTTCACATACGACTCCCTCTCGCAAAAAATACCAACACACGTGCAGATTGCTTTGACAGATAATGTATTGCGTAAATGGAGGCGCAATTTCAAGGTCAAACTGGTTTTTTTGGAAAATGGAATAAGTTAGCACGCTGGTTAGGAACTAACTTCCTACGCTGTGCCCAAACACAAATTTCGGAACTGCGAGAAATGTGCCATGCACATTGAACAATGTTTTGCTCAGTTATTGTTATGAGCTGTCCGTATGTAAAGTGGTAGTGAGATAAAATTTTGTAAACAACGTTTTCCAACGAAAACCACCTGATCGCAGATGTTTTAAGTGTTTTATGGATTTTAACGTTAAAGCTCTCTTGAAATTGGCTGCATTCCGTTTGCCGTTTAGAACTGTGGAAAAAATATAAATATTGCGAGCCAAGACTTCAATGTGCTGCTGCAGCTTTTTTGCGGGTGCAGGTCATATGCAGGTCATAGCATAGAAATTTGGAAAATCTATTTGAAGGAAGGATTTGACACCTTGTTTATTATCTATCATAACCGAACCTTCGTCTAAAGCGAATTTTACTAAGTTTTTTTTAAAGAAATATTCAAATCGTTGAAATACTTCGGGAAATTGTTATATATTGACTTTGCATCACATTGAGAGTGTCGGCGATTCTACATGCGTCGTACGAAATGCAGAGAACAAGTAGCAGGAAAAATTATGTTATGTTTAGTAATAATAATAAGTTTAAAATTTAACAATAATAATAATAAGTTTTAAATTTAACATTATAATGAACTTAACTTCCGGTTTTATGCATGTATGTATAATTGAAATAAAGTTTTAATTGAGTACGAATAAGCCAATATATCGGTTCAAATTCCCTTGATATAGCTCTTTTATAAAATCTCGATATCTCGGGACTATCTCGGGATCCCGGAAATTCTAATCCCGAATTTTCGGGACCTCCATTTCAATCTCGGGATTAATGCCCTAACTGGTAGCGAATACTACCATAGAAGCTATTTTGGAATCTTGAATAGCCCGAGTGTCAAAAAGCAAGCACCTATTTCATTACATTCGACAGCTAGAGCAGCTAAAATAGCAGTTATAGTATTGGACACATTCCAGGTTCAATTAAGAAAAATTGATCAATTGGTTTCATTTTAAGGGATTTTTGACCAAACATTAAATTTAACTATATGTTTTACTATTCAAATTTAGAATTATGATTATTTCTGACAGAGTTATCAAATCATTATATGTATATGTATATTTTCTATCCTATTAAGGGGACATTTACTTTCTGAATTGGAAAAAAAGCATACTCTTAAAACTTTTTTTTTTTAAATTTATAATATTTATTGAAAAATGGTTTTGTGATTCTATATATATATATATTAAAGTACATAAAAAGATTTTTTTTGATGGTTTTTGACTCTTCGTAGTGGCGGTAGAGGGCGCATTCCAAAAGGCACGTTTTTGTCGGTCAGACACTTTTTGAGCTTCCTAAAAAAAATTAAGTCAAAATTCAAAATGGGTTATTTTCCTGAGACATTTTTCTAGGGGTTATACCTAAAAAATTATTAAAAAAAAAATTTTCGTTACTTTATACAAGATTTTCAAAAAGTGTTGAAAAATCGACGAATTTTTTTGGTGAACTACCCTTGTAAAAGGAGTAGATCTACATAAATATAAGTTTTTAGAGGTATAACCCCTAATATATTGTATAAAGAATCGAATATTTTTTGGTTTTTTCAAATCGGATGATTAAAACCTAAGAAAAATGTCTGACAAGTTCAAAAAATGTTGTTTCGAGAAAAACGAGTTTTAAGTTTTTTTTCGATAATTTATACATTTAAATCAATTATTTTAACTTAATACCTTATTCTGCCATCCCTGGTGAATACTGTAGGTCTTCAACTTCTGCGAGATGTAAAATTCTTTGCTCCAAAGCCTTTTTTTTCTGCATGCGAGCCTCTTTTGTGCATTCGGTGTTCCTTCTGTTGGCTCTCAATATTCGGCAATTATCGACAGTTTCTGCGAAATTCATAGCAGTGTAGCCAATTTTGATGCCCATGAGGTCCATAATGGCAAGATAAGTTCTTGCTCCTTCGTTAAAGGTACATGCAGCTATCCAGGATGCAATTTCCACAAGTTCTTTGCCAGCAAATGAGCTCTTTGGAGCGATATGCCATATCAAATTGTTGTAACTTTCGTTACAGTTTTGTGTATTTCCACCAAGACATCGACTTAGTAAATCATGGCTACTAAGTGATGTAAATACTGCTAAAACTTGCTCTCGCACACTTGGATCAAGAGCTGGTTTATGTTGGAATGGCTTATTTTCTTCTTCACACTGCAAATATTTGCACCACTCTTTATTGCAGTGCTCGTGTCGAGGCTCTTGATCTGTAGAAATTCTGTGATAATAACCAGCAAGAATTTCTTTCTCCATTTTCTCTATGGAATCTGGATATCTTTTTATGGCTAATCCATAAAAAAGCGAAATTTCCCTTATTAATTTCAAGGTTAATTTAGCAGTTTTTACGACGGGGGCTAGGGTTGAAACTGAAGCATCTGCAGTGTCACTTTTTGATTTTCTACCTCTTTTTTTTGGCTCCAACTTTTTCGTTTCTTGCTCTTTCTTTTTTTCTTCTTGACCTTTCCTTTTTCTTTCTTTTTCGAGTAAAGTTATGTTTTTTTTTGCTTCAACTAATCGTCGGTACATCCGCTTACCTACATGAAGAACACACTCCAATTTATGTGTTATAAAGTCATCTCCATAGGGTTTGGCATCTACTACGTTGGTATAAGTTTTACTATCACCGTCGCCGATGTAATAGGCATAAAAGACATTAAATAAATCTTTTGATCTTTTAAAAATTTCCAAGGCTGAGTCAGTCTCCATTTTACCGGAAGATCCTTCATGATTAGCCGCGCATTCTTTTTTATGGTCTTCGTACCAAATCGAAAATTCAAACTCAGTTAACCGTTTTTTCTTGATTGTACAGGATTGGCAGTATAATGATTTAACGCTAAGGTCAAGAATTTTACTGGAAAATTTTCCTATGATTGAGAAAACACCAAGCAAAGACGTGAATCCTCTTTTCATCCAAGTGCCATCTCCAGAAACTGTCAAATGGTCAGCTTTATTTCCAGCTGTGTAATTTAATTCTACTTCTTCTTTGACAGCTTTTTTGGTAACCGTAGCAAAACAAATTTTTGAAGCCTTATGCATTTTTGAAATTACAGCATAATAAAGTGTCGAGGAAAACCTTGAAGAAATATCCATCAGAGCAAAAAACGTTTTCATACCTTGAAGCCTAACACCAATGACTCGCATGGCAAACACAACTCTTAGATTTATTTCATAACAGTTTTTGTCTATTATTGGTGACGATTCGATAAATTTTCTCCCACAAGAGCACTCGACACATATTTTAAAACCAAGACCTCTGTTGTTCTGCTGAGAAAAAGAAATATCGCCGTTGCACTCTTTGCACTTTATATATTGAGCAAGACACGTAAAAACCAAATTAAAACAGAGTACTACATAATTTACGGAATTATGCGTAGGCGGTGTGAGTTCATCGCTGGTTTTTAATTTTTTTGCAGATGAGCTCGGTAATTCAGGGTTACTTTCGGCAGTGAACTGATTGCCTTGGAATTTCTTTTTTTTATTTGTTTTATGTCGTTGGCTTTCTCGAGTGCCTTTTTTAGTTCCACCAACCATTTTTACACACTTAGTTTTAAAAACTTAAAAAAATAGTTAAAAACGTAAGAAAATACCGGTGTAACACGTGCTTCTCTCACGAATGATACAAAGCGACTGGATAATATATGTAAACACAATAGGTATATTACATACACATATAAAAGCCGCTTACATAAGAGACGAAGCAGCTGCAGCGCACACTGCGCTCCACGCTCCAAAACTAGTTTTACGATACCCTTACATTTATGTGTGTAACTTTGGTTATATACAGAAGGCGCGTTTTTTTGCTCCTCTATCCAGCGGAGAGTAGAATGAGAGTAGAGTAGACGCATTGAAAACAACAACACTCCTACACCAGTGAATTCACTGGTGTAGGAGTGTTGTTGTTGTTTTCAATGCGTCTACTCTACTCTCATTCTACGCTCCGCTGGATAGAGGAGCAAAAAAACGCGCCTAGAGTTTCTCAAAACGGTTTTGGGGAAACATTCCTATTATATATTAGAACACATTTATGAAATAAAAAAAAGCGTGTTTTTTTTTAATTTAGAAAGTAAATGTCCCCTTAAACAATACAATTCACAATTTAGTGTGTTGAAAACATATGATTTGATGAAAAGCGACCACTCTTGTGGGATGCACAGTTTTCAAATTTTGAAGCTGAGGGTGGTTAGGTTAGGTTAGGTTATACTGACTGGCACAAGGCCACACATAGACCTATTTGGTCCATAGATATACCAGATAAGTGGACCCCTCGGACTTTTTCGCGAACTGAGGGGTGTCCTTTAGCCTCTGCTCCGCAACATGCGAGAGATCCACCAGCCAGGGTCCACCGAAGCAGCACTGTCTGATTTTTTCAAGTGCTGGGCAGTGACAGAGGAGATGTTGGTTTGTTTCTGAGACCCCCAGCTCCTGACACTTCCTACAGGTGTCACTGGTTAAAAGTCACATTTTCATGGCATATGCTGCTACAAGATAGCGGCCCGCAAACAATGCCGAACAGCCGTTTCCAGTCAGTCCAAGTTCATTCGAGCAAGTATTTAGTCACATGATTTTGGTTACCCTGCAGATCTGAGTTGCATGCCATCTGCACATCGCATCTTGCATCATTTTGGAGTCGATCGAATATTTAAACGTTTGGATAGGATTTGGGATGTCTACCGATCCTGACAGGGAAAAACTGACCGCATACTTGGCTAACGCAACCGCCCTATCATTCCCATAAATACTCAGAAAATTCTGACTCTTTTGTTGTTGCCCAGTCTATTCAGGACCTGAATGCAATCGAGTATACACTTCGATTTGTATGTGTAAGACATCAGAGCTTTTACCTCCACTTGACTGTCCGTAAAAATGTTGATCTTGCCACTTGTAGTATCTTTGGCACATACTATATCTGCGGCTTTACGTATCGCAAAAACCTCCGCCTGGAAAATACTACAGTGATTAGGAAGCCTGAAAGCTGCTTCCGTCAGTATAGGTGCTAAGAGCTGCTCCACCCATTTGCTGATTCCATTTTTGCCCATCTCTCATAGTCACTTGATATCCTTGCTCGAAGCACCAAAATAGCACCAAACGCGAAACAGGGTCATATGACCATCCTCCGAAAAGATAGAGGTAATATATTTGAAGAATTTATTTTGTAACTAGATGATGGTAAATTATCAAATTCGTATGGATTATACCGACTCCTCAAGGCAAAGAGCAAAAGCGGTTTCTGAGCTGATACGAGCTTATTGAAATATACCTCAAGCGTAGGGTGGCAGGCAATGCACGCGTATCCGAGTAATGGACGAACCGGACCTATGTACAAAAACTCCTTGACCCATACGTTTTTCACACGTCTTTTAATGAATCCAAGTGTCGTATTTTGCGTTGCTTAAGGCTTTATCATATTGTAAATTGAAACGCAGCGCTTTATCCAAAATAACCCCAAAGTCTATGACACTATCAACATTATTTAGTAACACATTGTTGAGGCGGTAATCAAAATTTAAATTAGTGGTTTTGCGGGAAAAGCTGATGACTAGTATTTACTGACGTTAGTATCAAATTTATTTTGTCTCAAGAGATAACAGTTTTGATTTAAGTTAATTGTGAGGTACATTTTCAGATCACCTGCATTAAAAAGGTGAGAAATATCAGATAAAACTTCAGAAAGATCCGTTATGATAATGTTGAACAAAGCAGGTCCCAAACAAATTACTATCTTGTGGCACACCGGATGAAACTATATTTTATTTTATTTTTGATAAAATATCCCGAAACTTAACGTACTGAGTTCTATTTCGAAGATAAGAATCTATCTAATTCAACAGGAGACTCGAGATACCAAGCTTCTATATTTTGAGTTGAAGAATATTATGACTAACAACGATCAGAGGTTTTGCCGAAGTCTGGTTTCTAAAACCATATTGTTGCTCGTTCAGGAGAGATTCTATTAAAGCTGTTAGCTTATCACATACATTTTTTTCAAACAGTTTAGGCAATGCTGATAGCATTGCATGACCTCTGTAATTTTCAATTGACCGTCGATCACATTTAAAAATTGGCGTCAGATGGGAAGATTTCTAAAAAGAAGGGAAAACCCCGCAAAAAAGTTATTAATTGAAAATTAAATTCGCAGGCAAGATAAGCGACTCCATACATTCGAATATGAAACTAGGAGGAAGCAAGTCAGGACAAACACCCTTGTTGATGTTAAAATACATTCCTTTGCGATTACTCAGTGTATGCGCACGTCAGGTCCAACATTTTGGCTGCGATGTGGCACGTACACTGACGAAAGCCCTCTTTTCACTATCGTCGATCACGCCTCTTATTAAGAGATTCGAGAAACATGGCAGGCACCTCTCGCCAAATCAATACACAAAATTCAAAAGGCAGACGGATGTACAAAACGCACATTCAGTGTATTTTTCAAAACAGACTAAATTGACTATGACCTAGTTCACGCGACATCTGAATTTCATTCGAACTTGAAATGATCCCATATTTCGCCATACATACTGACAAAAATTGATATTTGAAACTGTTTACGATCCGAATTTTAAAATACAAAATACCATACAAAAATCCATGCAGATCCATTTATTCTTTACCTATTCACACATAAAAACGTTATGTTGAATATCAAATTAGGCTTAAGATAAAATTCGAATTTGACCCTTTATGCGACTGATCTAATTCCGAATCCGAATTAATTTTGTATTTCGCATAAACCAGGTCTATCTAAATGAGATCCATTATCGAACAGCTGATCCTGTAGAAAAAAAAATTCAAATCCAAAAATAAACTTAAATTCAAAAAATTTTCTTAATACCATCAATCCGCTCAAAATAAAACTTTCATTTAAATCAAATACAAGACACAAATTGTTACTTACCGATCCAATGTCAACTCTTCCAATTGATTTAAATCACAGGCAATATATTCTAATGATGCATCCGTTATACGTGGACACCATGATAAATCTAATGCACGTAATTTTTGTAAATTTTCCGCAATCAATTCAACCCCATCATCAGTTACTTTACTGCAACCCGATAAACTTAATACCGTTAAATGTGGAAGGGAATGTACTGTAATAAGATTAAAATCGAAAGAAATATTATTAGTTCAATTATTTCATGAGTCGTTTGAAGACTTATTTTCGTTATACCTATGTATATGTAGGAGTAGTACGATGAACTCCTAAGAAGATTCAACTGTACATCGTAAAATATTTAATATACAAATCATTTTAAGAGTGCAATTGAGCACTATGACCGTTTTTTCAACTTTCTGCAACCACTACATGTTTTTCACATAACTTTTCTGAGCAATACCTTTATCCACACGAATGCATAATTCTGAAAACCTCAAGATATTCAATATCGTAGGCCTACTTTCGATACGATAAGATTGTTTGTATGAAAATTGATTTTTGTTTTACTATTTTATTCATATCTGCACAAATATAAAGCAGACTATACTCTATGCTAGAGCAAATATGTAAAGATTGCTTTGTGTCGATTTAAAGCCATGTTGGTAATGCATTTTCATTTGCTGGGCTCTATAAACCGCAAAAGCTGATGTAACAAATACGAAAGAAAAAGTTACAGCAAGCTTCCACCGATACGAAGTGTACGGGCAATAGGCAACATTACAGACTACTATCATGTCATCATATTCCAAGTTTTATGGGGAGGGTGAGCGGGGGTTGGGGACTGATTATAGTGATATTAGGCGCGTTTTTTTGCTCCTCTATCCAGCGGAGAGTAGAGTAGACGCATTGGAAACAACAACACTCCTACACCAGTGAATTCACTAGTACAGAAATTCTATGCCTCATTAGTAGTTCACGGGTTGAAGTGTAGAATGTGCTGATAGAAAATAGTAAAGCTCATGAGAAGTTGTCTTTTTTGCTGAGAGATGGCTTTGGGTTTTTCATGGTTATGTTGAATGTTTTGGTAGTGACGAAATTAGAAAAAGCTCTCATAATGTGTAGAAAGTTAAAAGGAGTAATTTTCTGTTAGTTCTTTTTCTATTTTCTATCGATTGTGGTAGTGTATACTCGTTATTTTCTCCCTTTATTTTCAGCTGTTTAGTGGTACCACAGCAAGTACAGCAACCTATGTCAGTCTTAGCGAATGCACTGCTGTTTTGTACTAGATCGTTATTTTTGCGGCATAGTTGTACTCTGCTCTGCATCGGAGCAAAAAAACGCGCCTATTATTATAGGTTTACAACACTGTAGTCAATAATTGTTTTCTAAATTTAAATAGATGCAATTTCTGGGATTCAAGTAAATTGGAGCAGAAATAACTCAGTAGTAAAATCAAAGAAAATATCGGCAGCTAGTGTATTGTATCTACCGTGTTATTAAAGTGAGAACAAGAGGTATTAATTGGCGTTATTATTAGATTAGTAGGCAGATATTATTATTTGTGTTCTAGTATACATATATATATATATATATATATATATATATATATATATATATATATTTATATATATATATATATATATATATATATATATATATATATATATATATACATATATATATATATATATATATATATATATATATATACATATATATATATATATAGATATATATATATATATATATATATATATATATATATATATATATATATATATATATATATATATATATATATATATATATATATATATATATGGGGCATTTCACGTGAAACGAACAATGAAAAAAAGTCGAGGTTCTTGATTTCGTTCATATTGCGCATAATGGTACTTCTAGAAGATAAGATAAGAACGTGGATACACAATTTTTGGTTTCTATGAGGTTTAGTTGCTAAGTTATGGGCTTTTGAAAAATGGATGAAATTGATGAAAGGTTGTTTTGGAAGCAGATACTAGGATTCAAAAAAAAATCTAAAAAACATTAAAAATACTGATTGGTGTAGAAAATTAGCTGTTCTTTTGTATTCTTATTCTTCAAAGTATTCTTATTTTATCATTAAAGTTTTAGAATGGAATGGCCAGTAGTTTAAGAGGTAGGTGAATTTCAATACACATATGTCACATAAGCGAGGTACTGGGAGCTTGATTAGGACAGCTAGTGAGTGTGAAAACAAAACATTTATAGTAAAACTATTATGTATCACTTATATCACTTACATAAACAAGATAAAATATTAAAAATTGCTAATGCTAATTTACTTAATGGAAAAAACTAATTGTTTATGGAAAATGAATTTAGTTCACAATTTTCACAATTTTACTCTCATTTCTTAAACTGGTTCTTTTATTTATTTCTGGAGGTGTTTTTACCATAATTCTTTTTCATATACGTTCATATAAAATGAACATTTCCACTTTTCTGCTAATATTCTTGGATTTTTTCTTAGGTCTTTAACCTTCCGATGAAATTTCAAATCGAAAAGATTGAAACATCGACAACCTCACGGAGACATAATACACACAATTAGGACTTTCTACCTTGTCAACGAAAGTAATCTTCACTGCAAGCGTTGTACAATAACTCAAAAAATAACGGAAAATTCAAAATGGCTTGGCACCATACATATTATATGGGCATCATATATATTAAAGAGGTTTTTATGATAAAATAAAACCTTTTTCAACTAAGAGATGGCGTTTTTAATCCTGTTTCGATATTAATTTTTGTTTTTGAGCCAACTAACTGTCGAAACAAGCTCTCGGTACCACGCCCCATGCGACTTGTATGTATTGAAATTCACCTACCTCCGAAACTACAGACCATCCCATTCTAAAACTTTTATCATAAAATAAAAGTACTTTAAGCTTTGTTTTGTCATCAAAATAAGCAAAATTAACCTGGTCCAAGTTACTCAAAAATGATTTGAAATTGCTACTTTCGGTTTCACACAAATTTTTACTTCCGGTTTTCAAAACTGATTTCAAAATTAAAAAGAACAGTTAATTTTCTACACCAATCAGTATTTTTTATGTTTTTTAGATTTTTTTTTGAATCTTTGAATCCGCTTCCAAAAAACCCTGTTATCAATTTCACCCATTTTTCAGAAGCCCATAGCTCGGCAACATCAAAGAAACCAAAATTTGTGTATCCACGTTCTTATTTTCTAGAAGTACCATTATGCGCAATATGAACGAAATCCAGAACCTTAGCTTTTTTCGTTGTCCGCTTCACGTGCATTGCCCCATATATATATATATATATATATATATATATATATATATATATATATATATATATATATATATATATATATATATATATATATATATATATATATATATATGTATATATATATATATATATATATATATATATATATATATATATATATATATATATAATACATAATATATTTATGAAAAATAGTTTTTTACTTCACTATTAGTTAGAAAACTAATTAGTTATAGTATTAGAAAACTATTAGTTAAAAAAACGATCCAGTACAGAACAGCTGGTGCATTCGCTAAGATTGCTATTGGTTGCTGTATTCGCTGTGGTAGTGCAAACAAGAAATAAATTGAAAGTAAAGGAAGAAAATAACAACTATAGGCTACCACAATCGATAGAAAATATAAAAAAGGACTAACAAAAAATTACTTCTTTTAACTTATTACGCATTATGAGGGCTTTTTCTAATTTTTTAACTACAAAAACATTCAACATAACCTTGAAAAATCCAAAGCCACCCCATGGAAAAAAAGCCAACTACCCATCAGCTTTTCTTTTGTCTATCAGCACATTATATAGTTCAGCACATGAGCTACCTATGCAGAACATAATTTTGTCCCAGTGAATTCACTGGGACAGGAGTATTGTTGTTTCCAATGCATCTGTTCTATTCTGTTCTGTAATAGATAGAGGAGCAAAAAAACACGCCTATTATTACCTATTGTGTCAAAATGTAGTCTCAATTATGTTAACTCCAGAGCAAACAGTGTATCGAAAAACGATCGCTGAGACGTATCGTGATAAGCTTACCCAAAAAAGTAGTGTCAATTTATCTAATAATTCTACATGAGAATATTTGGTAGCAAAGTCATTGTTCTAGAGAAGGGATCCCAATATGGGAAATTTGAGCCAGAATCTAAAGAATATGTAAGAATATGTATGAAATTACGCGGCCCACGAACGAATAAAGTATTTCAAAAAGCCTAGCGCATTAGAACTACTAGAAAACTGATTTTCGAAGAAATTGTCTTTGAGTGACAAGAAAATGGAAACACGTTATACACTTTTTTGTAGTACCATATCAACCATTCCTTATCCAAAGCAACCAAAACCCAACTATAACATAGATGATGAAAATGTTCAATGCTAGCAACACTTTTTCAACGAAGCAGCAATAAGTTTACCATGCCAAGCTCATACTTAAATCAACTTATCCCTTGAACTTCGTTCTTATCGAAAGTTTCAGCGGTTAAACGTTGTTTGAGGCTGCCATCCGAAAAATTTTCAAAACTCGGAAAATTTAAAAATTGGTTCCTTATTTTTTTATTATTATTATTATTATTATTATTATTATTTTTATTATTTTTTATTATTGCAAATGCTTTACATATGAGTATGTAATTTGAAGCATCTGTTGGTGCAATATTTCCGAAAATGTCTGTGCTGGTTACCCTCGTGTTAGCAGCAAAGTAAAATATATACCTACGAAATTTGCTTCACGTTAAGTTAAACCCACCCTTTGAATTTCGTTTCGATTAAATCAATGCGCTGGAAGTTATACGGGTGAAAAGAATTTTAGGACTACCACCCTCAAAACTTTTCAAATTTTCAAAACGTTAATATTTTTTTGTTAATTTTGATAGCAGGATCATTCCAATTTGCACATCTAATGGCATAATCGCTTGGCGAAGAAATTCCAAAAAAATACATATATGGTCATAACTGGCAGCTCTTTCATGATTTTTTTACGAAATTCCTACAGTATTTGGTTTACATGAAGGTTCATTTACAGCATGAACTTCGTTTTGATTTCATGACTGGACCGGAAGTTATAGGGAAAAAAGCTTTATTTTGCTGGTATGAATGAACTTTTTTCTGGTCTGGTCTGAACGAACTATATACCCTCTCCTTTGACTCAAAATCATTTTGTTTTAAATGTGAATCGGATAACTTTTTGGAATTTTTGAACCCCATGTGCGCACTAGGTGCCTAAAAAGATATCGGAACAATTTGAAATTTTTTTTGATACTTTCAGGACATGTTGGTTGTAAATTCGTGTTGGTTTTAATGAGCACCTTGGCAACCCTGTAGCTAGGGCAAGCGCTGAAAGTGAAAACCTTCAAATCATCGACTTTCCCGAAAAATTATCGCTTTTTGGAAACAAAGCAACTCATATATATATATATATATATATATATATATATATATATATATATATATATATATATATATATATATATATATATATATATATATAAATAATATATATATACATATATATGTATATATATATATATATATATATATATAAATAATATATATATATATATATATATATATATATATATATATATATATATATATATATATATATACATATATATATATATATATATATATATATATATATATATATATATATATATAATGCTTTCTTTACAGAGTCAAAGTAAAACATTTCAAATTTTACAACGGGCACGATTGGTAGCCCTTCTCCAATTTACCTATATTTTTAGCATCAAAAACTTCTGTTCACGGCAACTCACGACCCAAAAATCAAATACAGTTGAAATTTACAGAATGTATTGGTCTTAAGTAGGACCAGGTCTGATAAAGGCGATTTGGAAATTTGGGATATTCTGTGCCAGTGGTGCCATCTTGAAAAATCACAAAGAAAAATAACTGCTTTTGCCCCTATAAATTCTGATTCAGTCACCAAACTTTGACGAAATTCACACAGTAACTGAATTCTACTCTAAACCACGTTTGGTAGAAATTTCTTTGCAAAATTCGTTTGGAACTGCCAGCTATGGTAATTTTAGTGTTTTAGGTTTGGAAAATTCACTCAGGAAAATAAATTTCTTTGCCCTATAGCTTCAACTGCAGCCATGGGATTATAACGAAATTCATATGGCAAACTGGTAAACTGAACTTGGTGTGGACAATACTTAGCAGAAATCTAATTGGGAAAAAATCATAGGGCTGCCAGCTATGGTTGCTTTTGTATTTTTTTCCATACCTTTAGTAAGCGATTTTATCATAAAATTTTCAAACCATAGTGATCTTGTAGTGAGACTCAACAACAAATATTACGATCTAGAAAATTTGAAAACTTTTACGGTTGGTAACCTTAAATTTCTTTGTATCCCTATCACTTCCAATTTAGTCATCCAATCAATACAAAATTCGCAGAGTAGGTTGACTTTAACGTGGGGTAAATGTGACATATTTTTGGCTTCGGTGCTAGCAAAGGGTTGACAGCACGAGGCGTTTTTGTTATTTTCGTACCACTAAATGCTTACATAAACATTTGCTATGGAAATAAGTAAACAATGATAGCGTTTACAGCAGACGTTTAGTCCGCGGACTATACACCAAGTTTCACCTTAATTATTTAGTCCTTCTGCTGTAAACACTCAGTACCCGACCCAAGCGATAGGTCAGTACACGATTTCAAGTGACCTGACCTAAAATAGGTCGCGGACTATATCGCTGTAAACACACCCGACCTAAGCCTTAATTTTTGCGCGACTGTTAATAATATATGTATGTCGAATTTAAGCTTGCAACCCTCTCCTTTGACTCAAAATCATTTAAATAATTACGTTTGAGAGACATATGAAAAGACAATTACAGTGCATGAGCTAAAATTGAACTAAATGACAGCTGTCACGTACAAACGAGGACTAAATTCGACCTGATCAAATTTGTGGGTCGCAGCAAGTAGTAACGCTTCTGGTCGTCCAATAGACCGCTGTGCCCTCCTCAGTCCACCAATAAGTCTTCAGTTTGCTCGGTAGTGACTTTTAAAGTGGCATCGACGCATCGCACGGTTGCCGAATTTCACCTATAGTGAATATTACAATCGAACCTATTTCCCCGGGGCCCATTGCTACACCTGCTTGTTCTGAGCTGATTTTTTCAGCAAAGCTGTTGTTAAGTGACTCCAATAGCTTTTTCTTGTCCAATTTCGAAATAATCCACCTGAGTATCTTCCTTCTAGAGTTCTGAGGAGTAGGGCTTTCCTCTGACGAGCAGAAGGTAATATAGTAGTCGTCACTTCCAGTCTACACCTCCATCACTCTCCAGTCCCTTGCCATCATGGACAATGCCTCCAAAACAAGGGTTATATCGGGAATGGACTCACTGAAGCCTGGTCTACGGTAAATTGGTGTTGAGCCCCTGCTCACCATGACCATACTTAGCCTGGACAACATTTCCATAATAAATTTCCACCTTGTGTTTTGGGTCGGCATCCCCCATTTTAAAGCTCTCGCGTTGAAGTCACCAGCTACTACCAGTCTGCCAGGAAACATGTGTTTCATACAAACTTCTTTATTTTCACAATAGAATTCGCGAAATTATAAGACAAACTTTTTATTTTATTTCACTTCTTAATTGCAGTTTTCTAACAAATACAACTACTTGCTGACGATGAACTAAAAATTTAAGATACAAAGCAATTTGACATCAAAGAACTTGAAAAAAAATTTTTGTAAATTTGCAAATGATGACGATAATAGCGAATATTCAAAACGAACTTTTTCATAAACCGTAATTTTCAATTTATATGAATACGAATAAAATACAGCGAAAACGTCTGCGAATCGAGCCAAATAAAGTTCCGCACCCCGACACCGGGGGCAGTATAAATTGCCATTGATGACATTTAACAAGTGCATTACATTTGAATTCGGTGCATATAAATTTAACTAACCTGCATCAAAAATGATATTAGGTCTCTACCCATACTACGATTAATTGCAATTGATCGCGATTAATTGCAATGAAGCCGTTCCCGTACTCCGTTTTACTGAAAACTGAAAATTTCCCCTCTTTCAGTGAGTACGATGAAATTTCAGTAGGGTCTAAGCTACTGAAAAATACTGAAAACTATCAAACTGTGTGGTGCGAGTAAATATTTTCAAATGTGCGCGGCAAGCAACATATTTTTGCGTAAATGTTGTTATGAAGGTCGAATATTTTTGTGACGATAATTTATCGCCGCTTAGGATGACTTTATAATCACTATTGTTCTTTCAAAAACCGAAAACTGACACTTTTGGTTGTCAATTTTCAGGAAATGCAATGAGAGCATTCCCGTACTCTCATGAATTTCCACCACCACATGATTCAGGAAAATTCAGAAAAATTCAGTGACTGAAAGAACGGGAACATACCTATTATCGGCAAAACAAAAACTACTGTTCATCCATCCATTTTCACTCATTTTTCAATAAAATATCAGCAAACTCGAATTAAATTATGAGCTGTCACATTTTTCGCATCAATTTAAGGTACCTGGGTCATCAAATGGCCGAGAACTTTAACTTATACATAGTGCAGTGCCATCTCAGAGCGAGTCACTGCGTCGTCTTCGAAGACAGTTATACGTCTTCGAACACATTACTGACGAGCAAAACCAAACGAAACGAAATTCCGCGCCAGGCTGATTTTGTATGGGATTTGACACTTCGTTCCATTTCGCGTCGAATACATTTCAGGGCTTTATCGTTATTTTAAACCGCTAGTTTAAAAAAAAAGCGAAACTTTTACAAAGCTGAGGGCGACTGCTTTTCATTGATTTTAACGTTTTATGTCAAAGTATGACAGCATCAAATGCCACTACAGTTGTCAAATCGCAACAAACCAAAGCAAAGTTTGAGTGCATGTCTTATTCCTTTGGAAAATCCTGCGTAGCCTGTGAAATATTATATAACTCATAGTATGCTCAATGAAAGAATTTTTCGTCTTTATCGAGAGAAGAGATGCATGCGAAGATATTTTCTTTCATTTTTCTGAAGCCGAAGGATCGATTGAACTGCGACCTGGTGATGATGCCGAATTTACCATACACACACAAAATGGATGGGAATTTGCTTATAATATATCTCGTCTAGCATTTTAATTCAACCATTTACCAGTGCATGTTCTGAAGCCTCTGGACCGAGACAGTCCAAATCGCCACAGCAAACAAATACTGGTGAGTTCCAAACAGGTAGGTTGTTCGTATTTCGTAGAATGACGTAACAGAGTATGTAGTTTTCAAATCCGGTGTTAATTCAAAAGCGAGAAAAATCTCGGATAGGGCATTTATGCTAAGGCCGGCAGCGTAAGCGTCTTTGCGACCATTACAAAAACATCAGTTTAAAGTTAAGAAAGGGAAATTCTAGTTCTAACTACAATAAGGGAGAACGTACTAAATACAAAGCCATATTTGCAAGTCCTTATGAGGAAGTTACAGAATATTGAGAAATATCATACTTTATCGAAAAAAAGTATCAATATGCTAAATAACGCATTATTGACTCACAAATGCCCGAGATTGATTCTTGAGCTATAGATTTGGTAGCTTATGAAAACAAAACTCGATAATTCATGGTTTACTTTAACAGATAAACTTTGTCTTTGATTGTATCCTAGTAAAAATGACCACCGATTTCAGAAATGGGATTCATATAAAGTTAAAATTCAATCAACAACTCCCATGTTAATCTGAATAATCTCAACGTGAAATATTGTAATAGAGAATTAACATTACAGTCTTTGATAATAATTACTAGATTAACTCCTCAAGATTTATCAGGATTTTAAGTATTTCTGAATAAAACTTTATTTGAATCAAAATGGCTTATTGGAGGTTTGATTTCATTTTCAAAACATAATAGTTACAAATCAAAACACCCAATAGGCTGTCAAGTTTCTTGGACATCTGTTGGTTTGACCATGTTCACATATATTTTTAAATAACCCGCAAAAATACAAAAGGTCTCGCGAATTGAAATTTTAGATAGCCTAATTGGTGCGAAATACGTAGACCAATCTGACCACACTGTTAACAGGGGACAGTTGCCTAACTAAATAAAACAATAAGTTAATTTCTTTTACTGTCTCAGATTGGGCTGGTAGCATAGATGATCGAAGATCCTGCACTAAAAACACAAATGTCCGTTACATTATCGATACTTGAAACGGAATATATGGTCCTATCTGAAATTATGAAGAACGTCATTTACCCTCTCCAACTTCTACTTGAAATGGGGTCTGGAGAATTTGTCAACGAGGGCACAACTATATATTGTAGCAACCAAAGTGCCATTCAGCTCAGTAAGAATTATTGTCAACATTGAAAGAGCAAACATACTGATATCCGCTACCATTTCTTACGTGAAGTACAGGATAGGCTTAGCATTATCGTAAAGGGTCTCCCAACAGATGAAATGGTTGCACATGCACTCGAAAAAAAATCTTAAAAAGGATAAAACACTTGAATTGTGTAAACTTACTCGGATAGAATTCATGAAATAATATGTTTACAAAGTAAATTTGAACTCGACATATTTGATTGAATTTTAAATAATGTAAGTGTCTCATCGATAGAGGAAGGGTTGGATTGAATTGACAAACTGATCAATGCACCATATTTGAGACATTAACCAAAGTAATCTAACTCGGATTATTGTCTTAAATCAAGTTGTCTTTTCATTTTAAATGTAACCTCAATTATTTTAATAATTCTTTAATAATGCCCGACATACCTAAAGCTGTTTATCAAGTGAGGTAAATATTCAAGGCAAAATCAAAATAATCCACTTAGCTCATTACCCGCTATATTTTGCTATGAAACAATATTTTCTACAACATAATTAATAAATTAATGTTGCCACTGTTAGTACAAACAACGTACTTTGCATGACTAAAACTATTTAAATTTGAGTTCATACTATTTAAAAAAACAAATGTAATATCTACAGCCAAAGTAAGACAACAAAAGTTCCACAATTCTAAAGCGAGGACAACATTAATATCGTCATACATGATAATGAAAGAAAAATGATATTTGTTGTTAGCCACAATTTGCAATAGGTACGTGAGCGAAACCGCAAACTAGACAGAAAACTATACTATTTAATCGAGACAGTGTGTGCAATGAATTTTCGATTGACAGATTTTGTTTACATGCCAATTTTTTTAAAAACATAGTCTGTAAATGTATAGCTCGAAAAAAAAATTCTGTATGCATATTTCACTATTAATTAAATAAACATAGACCTCAAAGTCTAGAGAAATCATCAAAAAGTATTTTCACACACACTTTTCTTTGACAAGTAGTTACAGAAGAAACAATTGAATAGATATTTCTAGTTTTCAACAAACCCACAATTAGATCATCATCATACATTTTCTACATGTCATGAAATCAATACGTTACTACCGCAATCAACACAATTACACTCTTGTGGATATGCAGCTAGTACGTACTTTGTTTTCTCATTCTCTTATCCCACCATTATGTCCATTGTAGGATTTCTTTCAATTTGATCGCCAATTGATTTGATTTCCAATTGAATTCGATTCGATTGTGAGGTTAAACTACTATTAATCATGTTTCACCATTAATTTTTTAGTCATTAATTAATAAGCAGTTGCAGTTAACGGTTATCGTTTGGTTTGATCTTTGAATTGTTAAAATATCCAAAAGTTAGAACAAAAAATGATGAGAAAACACATTACAGTTTAATTTTATTGACTTAACCTTAAATAGTTTGTTGAATTCTTTATCACTTTTTAGTGAATAGTGTGAAAAGTGTCCAGGTTGAAAAAAGTGAAGAAATATTATAATTTTCGTGTTGATTTCTAGGGGCACTACAAATCATTACTATTTCATTTTGTGACCGACACTAACGGGTAGTTGTTATATATGTTTAAAATATTTTTACTACATTTATCTACTCGTTTTTGCGTTCACAATCAGTGAAATTGTAGTGAAACATCAATGGAAAGTTGCAGACATTTTTAAAATGATTGTGATAAAACTAAAAACGAAGTGTTTTTAAAAAATTCGGAAAGAGTTGAACTATATTCCGATTGATTGATTTACAAGTTTTAAATTTATACGCTATTTAACAATTCAAAAAATTATATTTCTTTCACTGTACTATATAAATAAATTAATTTTCTTTTTGCAGGTAGTTATGCGCTAAATCTTTCAAGATTTTTTTTTAGATCATGCGATTTTTCCTATATTACCTCATTACTATCTGAAAAGTTTTTATTGTTGTTTTAGCGTACCGATCTTATCCCCGTATCTAAATTAATTATAAAACAATCAAAATCATCAACATTTTCCGGTAATTGATAGGTAGGTAGGTAGGTTGAAGTGGCTGGCGAGTTCCAGAGGTCTGACTACCGACACACATAGCCACAAGAGAGGCCCGTTGTGATGCCACAATAATTAGTGACTCTCTTCTACTCATTGAACTCAGGAAACCATCTGCTTCCTTTAAATTGGCCAGGGACAGCTCGGTTAGGTTTGAGAGAAAGGGTGCACCAAGTGCCACCAACCTTCTCCTTGTCAAAGCTGGACACTGGCACATGAGATGGAGGACGGATTCCTCCTCGTCCTCAGAGCCGCAGCTCCGACAGAAATCGTTAAACTCTCCGCCCAATCTTTGCGCATGCCGCCCTATGAGGCAGTGGCTCCTAAGAACGCCCACAGTGTAACACAGAGCGCTTCGAGTTAAGCCTAATAGCTCCCTAGATCCATGGATACCCAGGACTGTCATGCTATCGCACAGGATGATTCATCTGCCCAGGACTTCCTAGCGTCCTCAAGATATTTTTGCCTGATGCCCAATTTGGCCGATGCCATCGGTATACCTATTGAGAAGGAGGAAAAGACCTCCGAAAGCAAGGTTCCAAACCTTGCTAGCTCATCGGCCTCACAGTTTCCCTGAAAACCTATGTCCACGTGCCCAAATCAATTGAACAACCGAATGTCTTGATATCTCTCTAGGAGATGCACGGCATTCAGTCACAATCATGGACACTGTACAAGGACCAGCAAGGGATTTAATAGCCGCTTGGTTGTCCGTGAGAATACCAATATACCCCGAATATTTGATTACACAGAAGTCAGTCGATTACCTGATAAATAGCCGCAACCTCCGCCTGAAAGACACAACAGCGGTCTGGTAAACGGAAGGACAGCTTAAGATTCAGCTCATCTGAGTATACACCACTCCCGACTCTATTGTTTAGCTTCGAGCCGTCAGTGTATACATGGACAAGCCCACTTTCGAAGGTGACACTATCACACTATTCATTCCGACCAGGAATGCGAGTTGTGTGCTCCAAAGCCAGTAGGCATTGCGGAGCGATGTAGTCAACACCCGCTAGTGCGAGTACTCCTTTGGCCAAAATCCTCGCATGACCGAACTCTGTTCGATTCCATGCTGAGATACAATTCAGTCTTACAGCAGCAAGATTAGCATGCTCCAAGATTAGTAGATTGGTTGGCAGCCAATGTAGCAGCACACAAAGTGCCTTAGTAGGGGCGGACCGTATCGCTCCACTTACCAGTAGCGCAGCCATCCTCCGCACTTTTTCAAGCTGCCGTTTGCAGATATCCTTACGCCACCCCAAACAATAAAATTGGCTCAACCACAGCGGTATAAAGCCAAGCAACAGTACGAGGTTGTAATCCTTAATTCGCTCCTATGGCTCTTTTACAGCAGTAATGTGCGTTGAACGCCTTCCGAGCTGTTTCTGCTACATTGTAGGTCCATAGTAACTTTGAGTCAAGGATAAGCCCTAAGTACTTGGCCCTTTGGGTCAGGTTAACGAAGACCCCATTTCATTTGGGTAACTCAAAACAAGGAACTTCGTACTTCGTTGTAAACAGCACTAGCTCCGTTTTGCTAGGATTAACATTCAAGCCACACTCACGACTCCAACGTGAAAGTATACCAAGAGAGTGATTTAGTCCCTCCGATAGCGTAGATAATTACTTTTCCGACACTGTTACAGCTTCGTCCGCATAACCAATCACTTTGCAGCCAGCACGGTCCAGCCTCATTAGAAGAGTATTCACCGTGATGTTCCACAGCAAGGCAGAGAGGACTCCACCCTGAAGTGTGCCCGTACTGACTCCTCGTCTTACGCTGGCATTCCCCAGGGAAGAGATAACCACTCTACTTTTAAAAAGCTGCTTAATAAAAGCAATCAGCCGCTCATCCCATGCAGCACCGAGAGTACCTCAACAATTGCGTTAGACTTTACGTTGTTGAAGGCCCCCTCGATGTCCAAGAAGGCGGCAAGCGTATATTCGTTAAGAGCAAGAGATTTCTCAGCTTGCTCAATAAGGGCGTGACGAGCAGTCTCAACAGACTTACAAGGAATAAAAACCACTCTAGATTCCCGCCAGCCGGTGGGAATATATGAGAAGCATAGGCCAGCGTTATAGATCTCTCTGAGCCATGGTAGCGATACTTCCATAGATTGCTAAATGTCAGCCGCAAGGACGCCATCAGGGCCATGGGACTTAAATAGCTCAAAAAAGTTAATAGCCCACATAAGTTGAGAATTTGGCATTGAATTGTAAGCTTGTTCCGTTTGGTACACCGTTTATAGAGGGCAATAACTGCCCGGTCATTAATAAATGTGATTTAGTTCTAAATCATAGGACTCAGTCAATCCACTTATTTGGCAATCGAACAAAAATTGTTGAACCGACTATGACTTATGCAAATTCACCAAGATCTAAATTCCTAAACATAATCCGCTAGTGGTATCTATTCACTTTTTCGAGTATGTAGTACCCGTCACATACGATGTTTCGGCCGACATCCAATTTATTTTCAGAGCATTTCAAAAGCACTACCGTGGAAAACGCTAAGTGCTGGCAAAAATTAGAACGTACTCGACACGGCTCATATGAGAATTACATACACATATAGGCATATAAATAAAGTTAAATGATTTCTTATAGATTTTGCAAAATATACGAGTACACAACATATCGTACAACCAATTTCTGTCACATTAACATTTATGACGAAATTTTGATACTGCTATTGTATGCCATTAGTACAAAAATAGTATGTGCTTGAGATTTTATCGTAAATTTGTTGTTTATCGGGTAATGATATGTCTTTCGGTAGTATTTGAGTGAAGTAGTAAAATATTTGGTGCAGGGCAAATGTGGGTGATAAAATTTATTTAAGAGCGACTTAGCAGACAAATGTCACGTTCGACGGACTCTGGGCGAATAAATAATCTTTGTGAAAACAAAAAATTAATTGCTCATAATAAGCGACACGAGAAAAATGTATATAATGTTTTGACGGAAAAGTACATACAATTAAACATACTATATAATGAGGTCGAAAAATAGCATAAATTATCGCATTGTAAAATAACAAACTGGCCTGTTTTATTTCCATTTCAGTAAAAAGTACATGAGAACTCTTAGATACTTGTAGCATTGTGTCAGCGTATGTTTTTGAGTTTTAGCCGGTAATTTAAATATTTGTGAAGCACATAGATGTTAGCATCCATCAAAGATTTCTAAGTACGAGTATTTAATGGCAATAGCATACTATCTGTATCACACTGTCGTTTATTGAAATGCTGGCTCGAAAGATGAGATGAGATTTTTCAAATTTCATAGCCACGAACTGCATTAAGGTTTTGAAAATTATAACTTAGAGCTATAGATCAATATTCAATTAAAATGGCAGAGCTTAAATCGATCACTCAATATTTGGTATTTTTTCGAATTTAGTAACTACATTATGCTTGAAGATTCATCAGATTGTACATATGTTTGTTTTATTGCAAAATCAGTGCTCTACAGTCGTTTAATAAAATGGATTCAGTGTAACCAAAACAAAAAAGCCCAGTGCATAGAGACCGCTAGAAACAAAGGTTTTCGAAGGGAAGTAGCGGAATCGTGTAGATTTTGAATGGATATTCTACCACATGTGCTCTTTATTACAACCAACCTGTTTCAAAGGTCATGCACCACTTAGATCCGAAGATTGAGTCGAAACTTATATGCTAGAAAGGTTTTTAATGTTACCACTCAATTTTAAAATTCAGGAAAGTAAAATACTTCTTACTTGTATTCACTATCGAATTTTTGTCTTATAAAACTTGGAAAGCAACATCTCTTGCAAGACTTTAGCAGCATCGCAGCCAAAACTTTTCATTCTATGGTTTCGTTTTCATCCAATGATTTCATCGAAAGTTACAGATATAAAAATATGTTTGGGTGTGCCATCGGAAAAATTTCCGAAACTTGGAAAATTTAAACATTGGTTACTTGTCACAAAATTCAATATGTCTAGCTTCGAAAGGAAAAATCGTTTTTTTTTATATTATTTTTATATATATATATATATATATATATATATATATATATATATATATATATATATTTATATATATATATATATTTATATATATATATATATATATATATATATATCAGCGAAATGATTAAGGGAGATAATCTCTGGAGTGGCCGATCCGATTGAGCTGAAATTTTCGGAGAACGTAGATGTATATAGTAGGTAGGTCCATGACTTTCTCAAATTCAGATATTCTAAATCTTTTGGTGGCGGCGAGCGTTTTAGTGAATTTTGAGGTACTCCTATATTTCCAAGCAGTGTAATTTTTTGTTAAAAAAAGTACTGCAAATGAAAACTAATTATGTTCTAAGCTTGTCTATGATAAAGAATTGAAAATTTTGAGCCGTGTGTGGATGCTAAGTGCCTAAAAGTAGGCAAGGATTTTTTTTCAAATTTTGATTTGTCATTACTTCTGGCAAAAACATTGGATCATCGTGAAATTCGCAGAGCGTATTGATTTTGGCTAAGATTTAACACACATAGATTTTCAAGATAAGGCAGATAACCCTATATAAGGCAGATAACCCTATATAAGGCAGATAACCCGGCAGGCTCCTGAAAAAAAATCCTTCAAATCACTGACCCTCCTCAAAAATTTTTGATCTTTGACAAAAAAATTCAAGTTCACCTTAATGTGAAGTAAATGTCGTAGGAATTTCGTACAAAAAGCATGAAAGGGCTGCCAGCTATGACTATTTTTGTAATTTTGTGGATTTTCTTTACTGAGCGATTATGCCATTAGATTTGCAAATGGGGATGATCCTGCAATGAAAATTAATAACAAATATTGCTGGTGTCTGATGAGAAACAGTGCATACTTTCGAAACCACTTTGTCAAAATAGAATTTTCAATGTAGATTAAAATTTTTAATGTTAATAAAAAGTTGTTCAATTTTAATCATCCCGCAAAAACAATTCCAATTTGATTCTGCTTTCGGAGGCTGATTCCGCAAAAACGATCGACTTTTCCCGTTTCAATATGCTCGGCCTCGATAAGCTGTAGAAATGATATACGTTGTCTATGCTGATTTATAGACAAGAAGGGAACCATGATCAAACTCAATTACCTTTACTAAGTAAAATTATATCCGTGGATATAAGTCGGAGATGTTATAATTTGTCACAACTAGCATAAATAAAAATGTAATGATTTCCACCTGCAAGTGGTCACGCCAGTCAAGTATGCACTGTGTGCTGGTGTCTGATGAGAAACAGTGCATACTTTCGAAACCACTTTGTCAAAATAGAATTTTCAATGTAGATTAAAATTTTTAATGTTAATAAAAAGTTGTTCAATTTTAATCATCCCGCAAAAACAATTCCAATTTAAATATTAACGCTTTAAAAATTTGAAAAGTTTTGAGGGTAGTAACCTTAAAATTCTTTTCACCCGTATACCTTCCAGCGCAGTGATTCAATCGAAACGAAATTTACTGGTTGGGTTTAACTTAACGTGAAGCAGATTTGGTATATATTTTGCTCTGCTGCTGACACAGGGTAACCAGCATTAGCCATTTTCGTAAATATTTTACCAACAGACGCTTCAAATTACGTACTCATATGCAAAGCATTTCCGATAAAAATAAGAAACCAATTTTTAAATTTTCTGAGTTTTGAGCATTTTTCGGATGGCAGCCTCAAACAACGTTTAAGCGCTGAAACTTTGGATTAAATCCTCCGATGAGAACGAAATTCAAAGGATAAGTTGATTTAAGTATGAGCTTGTTAAGGTAAACTTATTGCTGCTTCGTTGGGAAAGTGTTGCCAGTACTGAACATTTTCATCATTTGTGTTATAGTTGAGTTTTGTTGCTTGCGATAAGGAATGGTTGATATGATTCTACAAAAAAGTGAGCAACGTTTTTCCACATTTTTTTGTCACTCAAAGACAATTTCTTCGAAAATTAGTTTTCTAGCGGTTCTGATGCGCTAGACTTTTTTTTATTGTAGATGTTTGCCACGTGAATATTTATGCATCTGTGGGTGTGAGAATAACGCATATATCTGGTGCTCACAACCCTTTGCTAGCATCAAAGCCAAAAGTATACCAAATTCGCTTTACGTTGAGGCCAACCCACTAAGAGAATTTTGTTTTGATTCATCGACTGCATTAGAAGTTACAGGGGAAAAGAAATTTAGGGCTACCGGTGGAAAAACTTCTCACATTCCGGAAACCCATATATTTCTTTTGAATCGTCACTACAATATCATTACCATTTAAAAATTTAATGAATACATCGTTTAGTAAAGAAATCACAAAAAAATTACCATAATTGGCAGCACTATTATGATTTTTCAACCAAATTCCTATCAGCATTGAGGTCGATCTACTATATAAATATTGTTTCGATTTTATGACTGCACCGGAAGCTTTAGGGCAGAAGGCTTTTATTTCGCTGAGCGAATTTTCAAAATTCCGAGGGAAACAAATTACCATACCTGGTAGCTCTATCCTAATTTTCCAAGCAAATAGTCCAGGAGCAGTGAAAATTTCATTAAAATCTGGTGCCTGGAGCGGAGCAAAAGAGGAAAACTATTATTTATCCAAGCGGTTTTTCAAGATGGCACCACTGCCACAGAGTTGCCCACATTTTAAAATCACTTCTATCAGATCTGGTCCTACCTAAAGTGGCAAATACATGTTGGCCGAGGCCAGGCGAGCCGAAGTCAGACGAGACGGCCAACGTGAGGATGGCAGCATTTGCTGCCATCCAAACATTAGCCGCGACTCGCAACTTTGCCAGCTGTCAATAATCAGCTGATAATTAGCTGTTATAAGCGGTTACAAAATTCAAAATTTTAAGTCTGGTCGCGTACCTCAGCCGCAGCAGAAACTAGCAGCTTCATTCATTATGCGGCAAGCGAAAAAGATAAAAAAGGCCTCTGCTGCAGAAGAAGAAAAAGACACCAGAAATGCGGATTTTTGCTTTCGAAAAGTAGCTAATTATTCTCGTACATCAACAACTCACATACAATTCTATCGAAAAGAAACTTGTTTTGCTAAATTCACTAGCTGCGAGTGATAATGAGAAATGCAATGACGTATATAAAGTGTTGTTTAATGCTGTGAGCAATACTGCGACGACCTGCGCCAGCAATCTGACAGAGTTTGCTTTAGAAAAATTATAATGCCCGTGTTCCAAATACTTCTGACTACTACCAACTAATCGCGCTCTTGTTCCTAAGACGTTCATGAGCACGCTTTATTTGCCGTGAGGTGGTTATTACTAATTTTCGAAGAAAAGTAGTATTAAACTCGTTTCGCCGAAAATTCATATTTCTTATATATATATATATATATATATATATATATATATATATATATATATATATATATATATATATATATATATATATATATATATATATATATATATATATATATCATCAAAATGATTAAGGGAAATAATATCTGAAGTGGCAGATCCGATTGAGCTGAAGCTTTCGGAGAACGTAGGTGTATTTAGTAGGTAGGTCCACGACTTGCTAAAATTCCGATATCCTAAACCTTTTGGCGGCGGCGAGCGTTTTAGTGAATTTTGAGGTACTCCTATATTTCCAAGCAGCGTGAATTTTTGTTCAAAAAAAGTATCGGGAATGAAAGCTTATAATGTTCTAAGCTTGCGTATGACAAAAATTGGAAATTTTGAGCCGTGTGTGGGTGCAGCGTGCCTAAGAGTAGGCAAGGATTTTTTTTCAAATTTTGATTTGTCATTACTTCTGACAAAAACATTGGATCATCGTGAAATTTGCAGAGCGTATTGATGTTGACTAAAGTTTAATACACATGGATTTCCAAGGTCGTGCGGGTAACTCTGTAGCTGCTGCAGGCTCTTGAAAAAAAATCTTTCAAATCATTGAACCTCCTGAAAAATTTTTGATTTTTGACAAAAAATTCAAATCATTGATAAATTTTAACGTTTGTGCATCATGTCAAATTGAAATTTTGAAAATTCCAATTTGCACAAGAACGGCAGCCCATCACTAAATTACCTCTATTTTCAGCACTCGAAAGTTCTGTTCACGAGAACTGGCGACCGGATTATCCGATCATAATGACATTCACAGAACATATTGGTATCAACTAGGACCAGGTCTGATAGAAGTGATTTTGAAATGCGGGCAACCCTGTGGCAGTGGTGCCATCTTGAAAAATCACTGAGAAAAAAAACAGCTTTTTGGCCTATAACTTCCGATTCAGCCATCAGATTTAACCCCCGCTAGACACACCTGGGTCTTTGGTGTCCGGCCGTTTTTGAAAATCGTCAGGGCGCACAGGTACGTCAATATTTCGGGTTCTAACCTCCACTTAAAAAATTGTACTTGGATCCAGAACTGGCGTAGTGAACGTCACGCTCGGTCCTCCGTTCTTCGTGAATTGCTGAGCTGTCAAAGTTGGCTGCGGACACCAAAGACCCATGTGTGTCTAAGGAAGCATAAAAGTGTGCATTTTCTTCGAAGCTTTTCTCCGGTATATTAGATCAAGCGGTAGTTAATTGTAACATTTTGTACAATTTTAATGAAGCGAACACTGCATTGGGAAGATATAAATTTATTGAAACGTTAGCACTTAGTTTAACGAGCGAAGAAATAAAAATTTGCGAAGAACACAAGCTTCATGTATGCAATGAATGCATTTTGTAATTTTGTTCAGTTACTTTATTTATTTTAATAAGAATAAGTGTAAGTAATAATAAATAACACAAAAACGCATAAAACTTTGAGTTACATTACTTTCAAACCAAAAATTGTAATTTCAAACGAATTTTCGACTCCAAAAAAATTGTACTTTTTCTCTTGTCATAATAATTATACTTTTTTCGAAGTTTCATTATGTCCTTTTTTTTTCTTTCATCTACTATATGTCAAGAAACATTTCGTACAGTAGAATTTTCTTAAACTTATTTAACAAAAAGCTATGATGTTTTAAGTGAATACGTGTATTTCTCGTGTTTTGTGTCGATTTCCATTAAATAACAATAATAAAAATTCATATATATCCATCACCTAATCCACGCTCTTTTTCTATAGATATCGATCTACCTTCATGAATTTTTTCAGATTTTAAAACGATTCGAAGTGTGGTAAAAAAACGGCAGGACTCCATAGACCCAGGTGTGTCTAGGGAGGTGCTCGAATTGTAGTGTGTCTGGGGAGGGTTAAACAAAATTCACACAATATTTGGATCTTACTTAAAGTAACATTTGGTGGCTGAAAAATTAGAATAGAGCTGCCAGCTATGCTGATTTTTGTCTGCTAAATCTTGCAAATTTGCTCAGCAAAATAAAGCTTTTTCCCCTTTAACTTCCGGTGCAGTCATGATATCAATATGAAGTTTATGCAGTAAATAGATTTTGATGTGAGCCAAATGTCATAGGAATTTCGTACAAAAGTCATGAAAGGGCTGCCAGCTATGATAATTTTTGTGATTTTTTGGAATTTCTTTACTGCGCGATTATGTCATTAGATTTGCAAATGGGAACAATCCTGCAATGAAAATTAACAACAAATATTAACGCTTTAAAAATTTGAAAAGTTTTGAGGGTGGTAGCCCTAAACAATTTTTCACCTGTATAACTTCTAGCGCAGTGATTCAATCGAAACGAAATTTATTGGTTGGGTTTAGTTTAACGTGAAGCAGATTTGGTATATATTTTGCTTTGCTGCTGACACAGGCTAACCAGCCTTAGCCATTTTCGTAACTATTGCATCAAATTACATACTCATATGCAAAACATTTGCAATATATCTCAGAAACCAATTTTTCAATTTTCCGAGTTTTGAACATTTTTTGGATGGCAGCCTCAAACAACGTTAACCACTAAAACTTTCGACGAAATCCTCCGATGAGAACGAAATTCAAAGGATAGGTTGATTTAAGTATGAGCTTGTGAAGGTAAACTTATTGCTGCTTCGTTGGGAAAATGTTGCCAGCACTGAACATTTTCATCATTTGTGTTATAGTTGAGTTCTGTTGCTTTGAACAAGGAATGGTTGATATGATTTTACAAAAAAGTGTATTACGTCTTTCCACATTTTTTTGTCACTCAAAGACAATTTCTTCGAAAATTAGTTTTCTAGCGGTTCAGGTGCGCTAGAGTTTTTTTTTCTAAGGCTATGTTGAATGTTTTGGTACCTAGAAAATTAGAAAAAGCCTGCATAGTGTGTAGGAAGTTAACAGAGGTAATATTCTGTTAGTTGCTTTCATATTTTCTATCGATAATGGTAGTTTATACTCGTAATTTTTTCCCTTTATTTTCAACTGTTTTACATTTGAAAACTGCATACAATGTGACAGGTTGGAATTTGTTCGTATGAACAAAGATGGCTTTTCATTTGTGATCTACTGCCAAGTACTTGGTAGTACTGATTAGCAAAAATCGAACACGGCAAATACACTGAATCATCCACGCGTAAGGTTGTTCTGAAATGCCCATGACAATGGAGTCGGGATTCAATGCATTTCAGTGCATTCTAATTTTCTAACGTCGAATAGTTCCCACCTTTCGTAGCAATCGTAATGAAGCACAATATTGTGCTAAATACCTTTAAATTAGCCACAGCTGGTGCGAAGTTAGCATTTACTTCCGCCTCCGTCCATTACTAGCATGAAAACTCCATTAAACTTCCACCCATCGAAATCAAAAACCAATTGCAGAGTAATATCTATTGCAAATTTCAACATATTATTCTATACCAGCTAATTATAGAATTATATGAAACCCTGTCACTTCGTAGTTGGCACAAAATTTGGAAGCACAATATATGAGGTAACAAATAACTTTTCCCTCTCTATTATACTGATATAAAAGCAAAATTTATAATAAAGCTGCCTGATTACATCAATGATATTGAAATTAAAGTCATTATTGCATGCTTATGCTATTGAATATTTACAGTACGACGCCTTTGAAAAGTTTTTGGAGAAATAAAATCGCTGCTCATACCAATATTCCATTGAAAATATTTTCCTTCGAGCTCATTCAAAACGCAGACTGAGCTTGTGGCAGCTTGTGAGCCAACATGTGAACGGCATTTCCCGCGTCGTGACGACTCGTGCCCAAAAAACCGACTCCGATCGGAAGTCGTACGAGCGCCGGCGAGACCTGTCAAAGTTGCTTGTCTGGACCGTCCACACACTCGGGCTCTCCAGCTTTCGCCTGGGCTCGGCCAATATGATTTGACACTTAATGTTTGGAGAAGCTGAAAATTCAAGATTGTTTGAAAAGCTGAAGGAGTGGTGAAAAACTGTAGGGTAGTTTAATCTTTGTGACTTTGAGTAAAGAGTTTATGTCTTTTATCTCTTTCAGCTCTTTTTTCGGAATTTTATTAGATATAGGGTTTTCCATTATAGATGCCCCGATTTTCTTTTCATACATTCCTGTTAACTTTTTTAAGGTTTGAACAGTCGAAAATTTGCAATTTACAATCATGGATAGATATACGCTTCAGCAACGTTAAGATATAGTGCAAATTTATTATCAAAATTCGATTCTGATTTTTACTGCATAATCATACTGAGCGACGAAGCACGTTTTTGGCTTAATGCTTTCGTCAATAAGCAAAATTGCCGAATTCGGTTAAGTGAGCGTTCGAAAGCCACTCATGAAATACCATTACATTCGCAAAAATTGGCTCTTTGGTGCGGTTATCATGCTGGTGGTATCATTGGTCCGTACTTTTTTTTTAAGTGATCTTAGCAACCCAGTCATGTTCAATGGTGAGTGCTACTGTGCCATATTAACCAGCTATTTCTCACATAAATATAGAAGAAAATAACCTGATTGTCATGTGGTTTCAACAATATGGGGCCACGTGTCACACAGCTGGCCAAACAGTCGGCTTATTGAAGTCGAAATTTGAGAATCGAACTGTTTCAAGAAATGGTCCTGCCAATTGGCCACCTCGCTTGTATGACTTGACCCCATTAAATTCTTTTCTTTGGGGCTATGTCAAGTAATTGGTGTATACCAACCATCCGCAAACTTTAGAGATGCTCAGATCCAATATCGAACGTGAAATCGCTGGAATATCGTCCACACTGTGCAGAGAAGTCATGGAAAATGGTGTTCAGTGGATTCACTTTTACAAGCGCTCCCGGGGTGGTCATATGAATAATGTTGCATTTCGTCCGTAATGGCATTTATTGTACTTTACCCTACAATAAAAATTTTGCTCATATCTGAAATCGTTTATTTTTATTGAAAAAGATAAATGTGGCATTTTTAATGGAAAATCCTATGCAAAGCTTAGTAGACCATAAAAACTACTAATAAGTTGTGCGAAAATATTGTTCGGCGTGAGTGGTGGAGTAGATGCGAAAAACCGCGGACATGAATGAAATAGCTAGCATCGAGAAAAGAAAAAGCGCAAGCATAGTAACTTTCAACTTAACAACTAAATAAAGCAATGAAGAAAATAATATTATTTGAGTTGCGATAATGGCAGCCTTATCCTAATTTTTCAATCGAATTCCTACTAGCCTTATTGATAACTAAAGTCCATCTACTCTATGAATTTCGTTTAAATCGTTTGACTGCATCGGAAGTTATAGGGCAAGAGGCTTCTATTTTGCTTAACGATTATTTCAAAATGGAACCATTGCTACATTGGTACCTGGTCTTATTCAAGGCCAATAGATTCTGTGAAAATCAATTGGATCTGATACGAGAGTGAAAAGCTAAGAGGAGCGGCCTAGTCCCATCTTTCTGGCTTTAAATTCTTGTCTGTATAGGCCTAATTGGGCTTGGCTGTTAACAGTCGTTGTCAAATGTACACTCTGTCGGTTGTGATTTCAGTGGAAGTCATTTAAAACGCGAATAATTGTGTTGAACTCCAATGATTTTAAACTTGATTAGCGGTTTCTGTTTACAATCAGATTTGGTCACAGTGTAAGAAGTTAGTTCTTAACCAACGTGCGGACTCCGTATATGTATACGGACTAAAAATATAGTGATATAACCTAAGATTGTGTTGTTGATCAGACTGGAAAGTTGGAAGAAATCGCATGGAACAGAAAGAGATGCATGATAAGATTCGACAACTACATACCCAGGCTAGATTTTTCGTTGCTCACATACGGCTCACTCCTGCAAAATATATCAACACTTTCACAGGTTGCTTTGACTGATAATGCATTGCGTAAATGGAGGCGCAATTTCAAGGTCAAAGTGGTTTTTTGGGGAAATGGAAGGAGTTCACCGATATATCTTTTACTACACTTTGATTTGGTTTTTGTGTAATAGTCTTCTTTCGAGCTAAAAAGTAACATATGGTATTTGAATTTAAAAATTGATTTGTGCATATTTCTTTTTAATGACAAAAGTGATCATTAATTAAAATTCTTCAAACATTATCCGGAAACATTATCCGGAAACATTATCAGAAGGAAAGTTAAGAAAAGGATAGAATGGGTTGAGTTTGCAAATAGCGGTGTCCGTTTTGTTTAAACAACTGTTGCTTATAGTCGGCGCGGAAAATAGTAGATGGTAGGCTGTTCCACAATCGTATTGAAAAAAGAATCGAGAAATTTAACTGTACGACTGGCACTAATCGAAAGGGCATGCAAGTGAAACCGTTGCGTGTAGGAGATGCTCTACAAGGGATCAGACTTGAACCTAGTAATAACGATAAAGAAAAAGGCAACCTATATTATGTTGATGCTCAAGGGATTCAATACGTGAAGTAATAGTTTCATCGCCAATAGGCTTGAAAGCTTTGCGTTGGCTAGTTCCACTAAAAAAGTGCGGCTTTCCTCAGCTTTTATATGGGAGTTGCACTCAAGGCTTGGTCTTATGAGAGTCTTGTAAATGTGCGCTACGTCGGATGGAGCAAAGTATTTCTTGCCTCTCTGAAGGAAACCTAGGGAAGAATGTGCTGGTCCAGCTTAGTTTGCTGGAGATGTTAAATGTTAATAGGTTTAGTGAAGTTGACTCAGAAATACCTACCTCATCAACGGAAATACGACAGCATTGGGCTCTGGACGCATTAAACACAACACGGTTCACTGAAGTCTTATTGCTTATAGATATCTGTTTAGCAATGTAATCGTGGAATCTCTTGACAGAAGAAGCGTTCGCGCAAAAGTCGGCCACTATATCAAAAGAGTATGTGAAGTCAAGGGTGCTGTCATCGGTAAAACTATGAGTCGACTTGAAAGTGGAGTTTGTAAATAAAAGGAAGAGAGTTGATGAGAGAATAGTACCTTGTGGGATCCCGGCATTGATGGTGGGGGCACAGAATTTGAATCTATTTAAAACAACATGGAAGGAACGATCGACGAAGAAACTTTCAATCCCCTTGACAAAGACGAGGTGACGACCAAATGCACGCACGAAACTTGGCTAATAGTGATGGGTGCCAGACTCTGCCAAAGGCCTTCGAAATGACAAGAAAGACGACCATAGCTTTATCAATGTTATGGAGAGAAATGTAAGTAAGACCCCAGTGGAGCGCTTAGAATGGAAACCATACTGGCGAAACTTTGGTGACGGTATGGAACGAAACCATACTGACAGTATGGTATAAGATGGTTTGACTTAAGATATTTCATTATTTATGAATTCACGAGTAATTTAAATACCTTATACAGAATCTAAACGATTGCAATGGGTCGATAATTAGAGGGATCACAAGCCTCCTCTTTTTTAGGTACGGGTTGAACGTGTGCCAGCTTCCATGCAGAAGGGAATATTCCAGTCGAATATGGCAGGTAAAATAGTTTGCGCAGAGGTTTGGGTAAAGCGGAAGCAACGGTCTTTAGTACGTGGGGTGGAATACCATCAGATCTGGTAGATTTGAAAACATCATGCTTGGCGAGTATTTTCAGCACCTCTCTTGTGCGGAAAAATAGAGGTCCTTGCTTGAAAGCGCACATTGGAGGGCTAGAAGGTTTCAACGATGAAGGTGGCAAGTACGAAGTTGAATTTATCGAGTGACTTAGTAAGTATGTTACCACCATGAAGAAGAGGTGGCATGGGAGAACCGGAGAAGTTGTTCTTGATTCTTTTACAAGCAACCAGAAATCTTTGCTTCTTTTCTGGCTTGCAAGGACCTCGGTTTAACATTTTGGTCAAACTGGTTGCATGTATTTCGAGCAGTTTTAAGCAGCTTTTTAACCATTTAACCAAACTTAACGCATTTATGCCAAGAATGCACTCTTGCCAAAGGTTTTTTAAAGATATTCGTAGATACTTTGGCAAAACACTCGAAGAGTATTCAAAGTATTCTCTGAAGAACCGTTTATTTAAACCATAGACCCTTTTTCCAACACGCCATTAAACTCGTCCTGAAGATGATTTGAAGGGTGCGAAGCTCAAGTGCGCAAATATGGATATTGTGGAGGTAGGTAGTATTTTTTTGCTTTGCACCCATCCATAGTCATCCATCTTGTCCAGAGCCAATAGCTCCCCTTGACCCAATAGCTCAAACCGACTAAATTTTGAGTGATCCCGAGGTAAACAGGCGAGCGACAACTAGTAAACCATCCACACTCTTGGCAAGATATGACGAGTGTAAACGAGAAAACCACCCACACGCTCGTTCTCGGCTAACGGAACCAACGTGCGTTAACGAGGAAACCATCCCTACTCTCGGTAATTTGAGTGATGTGCGCCTAGTATTGGTAGTAATAGCAAAAAATGGTCACAGCTAAACGAATACTCTCTAGCAAAAATACCAACATGCCAACAGTTTTCGCCTTAGGGTGCGAAATAATCTGTCCTGTTGCATTAAAAGCTCTTTCTGTTTCGACTGATCCGGCAGGAATACATAAATATCATAGAGCACATTCAGATAAAGGATGCAATTCCTCCGCAGAAACCTAATAAAACAGACCAAATTAAAGGCTAATAATATGTAATTAATCTCAATCTATGTATCTTCTAAAGAAGCAGTTGATTGAGGTCTCTTGAAATATTTGGCCTCTCTAGATACTGACACTTGACAATGATAAAGGGTGTGTTTACAGTGGACGCTTAGCCCGCGGACTATACACAAAATTCGAACAAAACTATTTAGTCCACCTGCTGTAAATACTCAGTACCCGACGTAAACTGGTGGTTCACGATTTCAAGCGACCTAACCTAAAATAGGTCATGGACTATATCGCTGTAAACACACCCGATCTAAGCACTGATTTATACGCGACCATTAATAACATATGCATGTTGAATATAAGCTCGCAACCCTCTCGTTTGACTCAAAATCTTTGAAATAAACATGTTTGAGAGATAAATGAAAATATTATTCAGTGCATGAACTAAAATTAAATTAAATGATGGTTGTCAGATTTTAGGTTAGGTTGATGTCAAGGCCTTAGGACAAAATTCACTAAGTTCGCGCTACAGGTCAGGTCAGATTTGGTCCTACCGCTGTAAGCCTCACCAGTGTCTGCATATTTTGATTTCATTTTTTGGGTCAGTAGTTCTTCAAGGAATCGTTCTTCAAGGAAATTTTTGTTGGCTTTTTTTTGTTGTTTCTTCTTGAAGTGGTTGAAAATTTTTTTAACTATGTAGGATATTTGATGTTAGATATTGGCGCATTTCGCTCTCAATGAGTTTTGAAGCTTCTTCTGCATTAGTAGCAAGGGCGGCTCGTCAGTTCATGCAAAGGAAGCAGTACTTTCCCTGCTAAACCACTTCGCATAAACAAAAAAATTGTTTTTTAAATCAATATTTAATAGTCAAATGATTTGATTTTAGAACATTCAAAAACATAACATTTTTTTCTTTCAAAATGCCAAACTTGATTGCCACTATCCATGAAGTGGTTTTATTTTATAACAGTCCAACTACAGAGCTTCAAAGGCACATTTACAGCGACGCAACGAGCACTCAAGCGTTTTACTCAAAACCTCAAGCACTGCATACCAGCCAATTCACAACATACAGTTCATTGCAGCGCATTGAGATATACCACACAAAACACTGAAGTGATATTGCTTCAATGTTCGAACTCGTGATTTTCGCATAGATCTACCTAAACGCTTTACCTAAATGATGCCCACAAAAACTGTACGATGAGTGTATACAAAAAGCATCGCGGACGCTGCTCAGTTGCTAAACAACCCAAAAATCTTTGTGAATGAATGAAATTAAAACGCTGGAAAGTCATCAGCGTCTGTTATATTTCTGTTTAAAGCGGAAAACCAAAATTGCTTTGATTGTGTCCATAGAGGACTCACTGCGACAGTCTTTTTCATATAGATCGATTGAGCGGAAAAAGTATCTTATTGATTCGAGGCAAGCAAGGTTTGCAACATTTGTTGCAAATTATTTAAGGAAGTTTAATGACTTAGCGGCTGTAAAAAATGAATAAATTGTTTTGGTTAATACGTTTACTTTTCCCTTGCAGATCTTCGCAATCTGCTTAAGGTTATAAAACACCACTCAAAATCTTCCCAGAACCATTTGCGTAGCATTTAAAAAAATCATTCGGAAGATCTGAAGCTATTTTCAGTTCTCTCAAAAGAAACCCAAAATAATTCAATAAGCTAATGTTCTCTCTGATTCCACCCGTAAGAAAATTGCAAAAGCTCATATTGTGTCGATTATTTTAGATGAAGTGTCAACTTTCCACAGTCATGAGATATGTAAACGATAATAATATTATCCATGAGCGTTTTTTTGGCTACATAGTTATTTCAGAAAATATGTTTGGCGAAATTGGTGGCCTGAAAATAAGGCCTCCCATTCACGAGCAGTCCAAACGGCCTGCGTCCATTTGGCTTGAGTCCGTTTGGTTTAATTCCGATTTAGCTCTCCACTCACGATAGAGCCTCGATTCAGTCAGTCCATTCCATTTTCTGTGATTAATTTAAAAAGAATAAAAACAAAACTTGAAGAAAAAATTATTTTTAATTTATAAATGGATCCGAAGCATATGGAGGAGTTGTTTGCAATTGCAGCTTGCATCTACGTAGAGAAATCAAATCCAAAAAGGAAGTGGCAAAAAGGATGGCTTGCCGAAACGAAACAAATAAGTCACGTGAATTTGGTACAAGAACTCACACTTCAGCTATCTCATTGGCTAAATTATTTAAGAATGAATGAAACGATACGAATATAAGACAAGCCATTATTACCCACGAAAGATTGACCGCTACTTTGCGGTACTTAGCAAGTGGTTGCAGCTTTGAAAAGCTCAAATTTTCCATAGCAATTTCACCTCGAATCATCGCCACCACTACCCACTATGCTGAACTTTTCAATTAAATATAATAATCACAGAACACTGAGAAAACACATGGCGCCAGACGCCATAATTTATAGAGTTCTGGCGCCATGTACATAGTCGATTTAGGGATTGTGATAAAATATGGCGCCACACGCCATAATACATGGCGAAAAGTACATAGGCCTCCACGCAATGTACATGGCGTGGCAGACTATATTACATGGCGTGGAGGACTATACTGTATGGCGTGGAGGACTATACTGTATGGCGTGGAGGACTATAGTACATGGCGTGGAGGGCTATAAGCATAGTGTCTGCTCCTATGCACTATGGCGTGTGGAACTATGTGAAATCGATTATGTACATGGCGCCAGAAGTCAATAAATTATGACTTCTGGCGCTATGTGTTTTTTCAGTGCATCTGAAGATGATCCAGTTCACATCCAACAAAACGCCACGAGTCTTCTCAGTTCGATGCTCCGAACTAAAAATTCCCGAGGGATAAATAACTTCAAGAAGCTTGCTGACATTTATTCATCTCCTCACACAGCATGGCTGCGAGTTATAATTGTAGTGCCATGAGCCATATTACATGGTTCATGGCACCATGTAATATGGCGTGTGGGGCCATAATTTCTGCGCCATGTAATTATGGCGCTGGGAGCTATACTGCATGGCTCAAGGTACTATGTACATGGCGTGTGGCACCATAAATGCTGCGCCATGTAACATGGCACCACGCGCTATGTAGATTCTGGCATTATGGCGCTGGGAGCCATATTGCATGGCTCAGAGTACTATGTACATGGCGTATGGGGCCATAAATAATGCGCTATGTTACATGGCTCTGGGCGCTATGTGGATTTTTTTCAGTGAAACAGTCAATGAGCTTGTCACAGGTCAGCGTGTGAAGCAAGACTGCCACGTTGTTTGGACTGAAGCTTCAACCCACACGACCAGTCCATTTTATGTATTATCACAACTCGGCCTACTATTTCCCTGCATACGGTCGAGCCAAAAAATGGCCCGATGGCCTGAGTCCATGGGCTTTGATTGGAAATCCAATTTGGTTCCTTCCGTCCATAAGTCCTTCCGAGTTTTCCCACAAACGGTGAGATTTTGGCCTGGCCTCAAGCCATTTGGACTGATGTACTTCTCGTGAATGGGGACCTTAAGAGATATATTTCTTGATGCTGATTTCACAAGCTAAATTTAATTCCTTCAAAGTGGGGTGGTGAGATCAAAGAATGCCGCTTTCTTTTAATTTTGCAAGAATTTTCATCCTTTTTTGCCACTTTACAAAAAGGTGTTCCACTTTCGATGAGGTTGCAATAAGGAGACAACCCAAAGTTGCTCATACAAGATGGAACTATAATGGCCACTTGGTCCCAACTGTTTTCTAGAATAGAGTCCATAGCGGAACTTGAGACAGCGAAACCTTCAATTCGGCTCAATGTCTATTATCTTCGCTTTCCGACATTCAATTTAATTTTCTCTGGAAAATTGTTGAGTCCATGGGCTTTGATTGGAAATCTAATTTGGTTCCTTCCGTCCATAAGTCCTTCTGAGTTTTCCCACACACGGTGAGATTTTGGCCTGGCCTCAAGCCATTTGGACTGATGTACTTTTCGTGAATGGGGACCTTAAGATATATATTTCTCGATGCTGATTTCACAAGCTAAATTTAATTCCTTCAAAGTGGGGTGGTAAGATCAAAGAATGCCGCTTTCTTTTAATTTTGCAAGAATTTTCATCCTTTTTTTGCCACTTTACAAAAAGGTGTTCCACTTTCGATGAGGTTGCAATAAGGAGACAACCCAAAGTTGCTCATACAAGATGGAACTATAATGGCCACTTGGTCCCAACTGTTTTCTAGAATAGAGTCCATAGCGGAACTTGAGACAGCGAAACCTTCAATTCGGTTCAATGTCTATTATCTTCGCTTTCCGACATTCAATTTAATTTTCTCTTGAAAATTGTTGCTTTTATTTTCCCATTTAGTGATCAACTATTTGACATACTCCAAACAAAACATGATTATATTTTTTATTGCGCAAAGAAAATTAATGATTTCAGTGGTAATTTTCAAAATATTCGATTAAAATTAATCTTATTTTTTCATCAAACAGTAAGCAAAAGTGACTATGAAATTGTTAATATTGTAAATTTTTGTTAATATTGTAGTTTTTTATTAATTAATATAAGTTTGAAACACTGACACGATGTATTTTGGCCCTCAAGCTATTTTATGATCATAAATCTGACTTATGTAACTATGTGAATTCATCAAATGTGAATTCAAAATGCCAAAATGCTTTGAGACGATCATCTATCTGTTTCATTATCTTCTTAGCCAATTTACTTGACTCCTTTTCCGATACTGCCTCATAAATTCATATACAGGAATTTTGAATAAAGACATAACAATTTTGTATTTAAATTACCGCTTCTTTTGGTAAGCCGAAATTTTCAGGATACATTAGTGTGTATGAGGAATGGGTCCAGGTTTTACCTAATGTTAGTTATCTGTAGCCTTTTGACGTCAGCGACCATTTTAGTGGTTTTTGAAGTACACTTATAACTACCAACGAGGAAATTTTCAAAAAAGCCAAGTATTCAAAATAAATTTTGACCGTAAAACATGCATATGATAGCGTTTTCGAAATTTTTCTTGTGCACTAGGTGCCTGCTAGAAGTGGTGTAGAATTAACTCCTCGAAAGCAATCATCGCTATTACTCTTAATAATAATCTTTGCGTTTGGTTATAAAACGCAATGCACGCCACGCAGGTTCGCTAACTGAACCTTTATACAATCGAGCGACCACTGGCAAAGGAGAAAGATCTTGGATTCTTTGGATTGAAGTTGGGTGCGAGCCAAGTTATTTGTCGGTACCGTCAACCTGTTTACAGCGGTTTCAATGGTATTAAAATTTAATTAAAAACAGCATGAAGTGAAATTTTCGGTCTTTGGATACTATCGAAAACTATCGATAGTTTCAGTGCACTATCGACTATCGAGCGATAGTGCACAACTATCGATACTATCGACAGTGTTATCGATAGTTTTCCTTCTCTATTCGCTGGCAACAAACAATGCCTCCTAGAAGTACGGGCCGTAATGCAGAATGATGACGTCAGAGCAATAGGCCAAAATGTCGTGAAAACCACACGCAGTCTTATGGGACGTCCGCGGGAAATCGTAAATTGTACAAGTTGTGTTGAAGTGAGTGAAGTGAAAACAAAGTGAGATTCGCGGAACAGTGCTAGTAAACCGCTAAAACACAAATTAATGTGGTGCGTGCGGTATAATGTGAAAAATTCGCTACGAAATGCGTCCACGCACAAAACGCGTCCACGCACAAAAAACTAACGTTTTAATCATATTTTAGCTTAAAAACCGCAAGTGAAATCTCAGTGTGTGTCGTGGAAATGTCAACATGGCCTATCGCAATGACGTCACAGCGAGAATGAATACGTAGCCTGACGGCCCGTACATCTAGGAGGCATTGCAACAAACAACGTTGGCTGTAGTGGATAGCATCAATGCCTTCTAGAATAACGGGCCGTAGTGCAGAATAATGACGTCAGAGAAAGCTGTCAAAGTGTCGCGAAAAACACACGCAGTCTTATGGGACGTCCACGGGAAATCGTAAATTTTGCGGGTTGTGTTAAAGTTTGTGAAGTGAAAACAAAGTGAGGTCTGCGGAACAGTGCTAGTGAACAGCTAAAACAAAAGTTAATGCGGTGCGTGCGGTACAATGTGAAAAATTTGCTAGGAAATGTGTATCAGTTGTTGTTAGGTTATGTGATGTTTCATGTCGATTTACTGTCGATACAACTGATTGATACAAAATGCAAGTTATGACTAAATATTATTATTACAACGCATCCACGCACAAAAAACTAACGTTGTATTTGTATTTTAGCTAAAAATCCGCACGTGGAATCTCCGTTTATGTCGGCACTGCCAGGTGGATATGTCAAAATGACCAACAACGTCAAAGCTACAACGATTACGTATCATGACGGCCCGTACTTCTAGAAGGCATTGATAGCATAAACGGGACGGAGATGTTCTTTTCATTCTCCAAATGGTATCGGAAATAGTAATACGTGTTAATTATCTCATTACTTACCATTTTAATATTCAGACTAGGTTTAAAAAAAATTAACATTGGCAAAGCACATGTACAGTTCTGTTTGGTGGGGTATTTTCTGCCTCTTTCAAACTTCGAAATTGGGGATTGCTATCTTTTTCTCCCGATTAGTGGGTTGATGCCGTAATTAATATCGCGAATAACGCGATTTCCGCACTACTTAATAGTACATACGCTCTGACATTTACTATGACTACGGAGATAGTCACAGTGGTTGTAGTGAATTTCAACTAAAAATTAATTATTTGTAGGACCACGGTGAATATACATAGGTCTCATGCAAATCTGAGAATAAATTGAGTGAATTAACAATTTTATGTAGAACATATATTTTTTTGTATTTTTAGCTTGGTAAATGAGATATACCTAGATGAAATTAGAAAGTGAAAGCTCTAAAATAATGATACAGAAAATAATTTTTAAGTTAACGTATTTAATTATTTTTGTAAAATATTATGTTTTCACTCTCTGCGTTCTTCAGTTCATTTGACACGCAAAGAATGTCATTGAATATGGCAGCAAACTATTTATAGTGTTATTGAAAAACAAAGCTACTAATACATGAAGAAAATTCACAATTTTGACAGAAACAAGCACCCTAAAATAATTTTTCAACTTAAATAATAATGTCGAAATAAGTGATAGCACAACAAATTTCAATGTTGATTTATCTTGCAGTCATTTTATCTACTTATTTTCTTCTTAAGAAAATACTAGTGGACTTCCAATCGCAAATTATCAACATTTCAATTAAAACAATGTTTACTATAATTTGAAATAGAGCTTGTTTTTGTATTTTTCTTTTTCTTTCTCTTTGCCTGTTCCTGACACTTTTTTTTACTTTGGCACCTGCCCAAATCAGCGAAGAATACCACTCGGTTGAAGGAATGTTAATTTGATAGTGTGATGTATTTGGTGACTTTGATTCGCAATCTCACCTAAATCTGTTCCATTGCAATGCATGTTTGTATGTGTATATATTGGCTTTATTTTTCTATTTACAGCCTGATGCACACTGTGACACCATGGTATTTCAAATTTGATTTAATTGAATTGCCTTTTTCCGAATACAGTTCAATGGAGACCTTGAAAGTGTGGATTCTACAGTGTTTAGCACTGATTACCTGTGTGTTATGTATGTTGTTTGTTTCGACGGATGTGTTTTGGTGACCGAAACAGTTCATGGTTCTTGTTTTGATGGTAGTGCCAAATGATACAATTGAAAAGTCACATTTTAATTATAGACGTATAGTATTAATGGTTAGTTTACGTTATGTATTTATAAGGTACTGCAATCTATAGATGATTGTTTTTTTTTCGAAAAAAAAAAAAACAACTTTCGACTCTTGTTTCCAGCTCATTTCATTTTCAGAATACAACGTTTTTTAAAACCAAATATCCTTTTCATTGTCAACCATTCTTAAATCAACACTTTTAGTAACTTTTGTTTTGTTTTATATTGGTTTATTTGTTGTATTATAAATTAACTATTATGTTGTGTGTGAAAAAATTCTAGCCGTGTTAATTTATCTCAGTTGAAAAACAAAATATTATGTTTCGGAACCAAATTTCTTATTCTTACCAATATTAACGATTCCGTGATTAGTAAGTTCCCAGCAAGATTGCAGTCGCAGTATACTCAGACTATGGCTTTGTTTAGGTGAAAAATATCCTAAGGCAGCATCTGTCACATGATAGGCCTGGAAAACATAGACGTAAGCTTCATTAGTATCAACAATTAACACAAAACTTATATTTATCCATCATTTACGAAAAGAACAAAATCGGAAACAATGCTGAAATTCAATAAGCTTGCTTTCAAATCAATAACATATATATTTCTATGTAATCGACACGTGTTTGTTGTGAAGCTGATTTAATTAAGGAAAGAAAAGTGGGAGATCTTAATGAATGAACTAGAAATATAATTAGATCATAAGGAAACTGGATCGTATTTCAAGATTATGAATAAAACAAACTTTAATAAGTAAATTTTAGTTGATTTATGGGCAAAGAATTACAGATAATTATTATCTAAAATCAAAGGTAAATCAAATGATAGCTTGATTATAAAAGGACATTTTATACACATTACCTGCAACGAAAATTCATATAACGATGGAAGTAGTTGTGCGACCGCTCCTACGGCCTCATCAGCAATGTTTATGCAATCGGCTAGTGATAACGAAACTATTCGTGGTGTAAGGCATGCCCATAATCCAGCTTCTGTTACTTCATTACAACCGGCCAGTTCTAATTCGAATAGGGACTGAAATAATTTCGTGTATAATTAGTTTAATTGAATTAATCAAAATAATTTAGTATAGAATAAGTTTAATTTGTGCTACACTGAAAGAAAAATCTTGGTATAATCAACCATTTTCCTTAGTTGTTTTTGCGTCAACTACGGGCTATGGTTAAAAGAACCATAAAAAAATAGTTGATTACTTTTATGCACCATGACGCGTGGTTTATAAACAATGTCCGTGGTGCAAAAAAGTACTGGTTTAGGCGGTAACGATGTATTGGTATATTTTTCTCTAAATGCTTGTATCATTAGAGGAGCATTAATAAGCCATAAACCATAGCAACATAATCCATCCAAGCCTTAAATAGAAACAGGACGTGAGACGTGAAATTGAGTTCATATGCATAGCTGCAAGCTGCAGCATCTATGAAAACAATTGAAATTGCTAAACAATTTCTGGCATAGGGACAATCGTAATCGTTTTCTGGACTCCCTGTTTTATAACAGTGATCTGCAAACAGAAGACTTATATTTTGTGAATAGAAGAAGGGAAATATAAAGGCTTCACTGCATAACATGAATATGAATTATATCGAACAGCAAACCGAACACAATTTTGCCATGTAGCATATGAAACTTCTATGATAGAATAGGAGTATGAGTATGAGGAGTATGAAAAATCAACAGTTTGCCTTAGTTGTTTTTGCATCAACTAGGGCTATAGTTAAAACAACCATAAGAAAATCGTTGATTACTTTTATGCACCATGACGCGTGGTTGATAAACAATTTCATTCGGAGCATGAAAAACATCCAAATGTTGAAACCATTCTACTTTGCGTAGAGTAATTCCAAAGACGTTGCTCACTGAATTACGTTTGTTGAAATCAACTATTGCGAAGTAGTTTAAGTACCATAAAAACAGTTGATAATTCGAAACGTTGAAGTTTTGAGTGAATTGATGAAAATTTTTCTATTTATCAACTAATTTTCGTGGTTATGAAACAATTAAAACAGTTGATTTCACGAACGTTGCGATATTTTTTGTACAACCAGAACCAACTACTTTTATATCGTTAAATTAACTATATTAACATAATAAAAATAACTATTTTCCGTAGTTCGTTTAACGATTTTGAATGAATCGTTGCAATACTATTAAAAATAGTTGAACCAACCAAGAGTTTTTCTTTCAGTGTAGTTTTGAAAAATAATTGAGCTAATGGTTAGTTTTTGGAGTATTGACATTTTCGCAAATCAAAGCGAGTGAATAATAGGTACTCCGTAATAAATCCTCAACTTCAACCTAATGATTTAGTAAGTAAGTGCCCTAATTCATCGGTTCAAAGTGCAGATACAGAGTTGTGCTTTAAGTTAAATATAACTTCGCTATTGTTGTGTTCTACCCTTAAAACACCTTTCGTGGATTTGATATTCTCCGCGTTTGCGAAATACAATAGTTTTCTTTTACACCACTAGTCACACTTTTATTTAAACAAATAGTTCTAAACACTAAATCGCGTACACTTTAGTGATGAACGAACTATTAACAGTAGCGTTACAATTTTACACTTTATCGCTTTTTAAAATAACCGTGCCTGGATACACTTAATTCGGTGTATCACACGATTCTCTGCATCAGACTTTCGCTGTTTACTAGCTGTTGGGCAAAACCAGTACACTTTATTGTGCTAGCACACTTTTTACACCACAGTTAAGTGTGCTGCACTGTGCTCCCAGCACTAAGCACACCCAGCATAGCAAGCACACTAAGCACACCCAGTACACCAAGCACACAATAGTATACAGCAGAGATGCGCAAACCTAATACTGGTATGATCGACATAAATTGTTTTAATTTATGCGCGATCGACTTAGAAAAATGAGTTAAATTAAAAACAAATAAAAATTTAATTAAGGTCTTTATTGATATTAATATATTTAATACATTGTATTACTTCTTTGTGCAATGCACTTTATTAATAAATATTTTGGATTAATTTTTGATGTATATGCGTGATTCTCCATTTCATCAAAAAGTATTGTAGAGTTAGGCTTGTAAGCACTGATGCACAATCGAATAGATCCCATTAAGTGGTCATCAGTCAGAGAGTTCCTAAGTTGCGATTCGATGTTTTTCATTTGAGAAAACGTTGCTTCACATAGATAAATGGAAGCAAAAAAAAAAATGCAAATATCCTCATTGCCACCAATCTCAATAATGGATATTTTTTATGTTAATAAAATCCAAAAATAATTTTCATTTGCGCGTGCTATTGTTAAAATTTCTAACTCTAGATCCGATGAATTCAATTGTAAAGTATGAGCTAGATTTGATGAAATATCCTCGTTATCGAATTCTCTTAAAGGAAATGAAATAAATTCAAAAATCGGTTGAAGGTTTTGGAGATTTGCAAATCGTCTCTCGAATTCTTGATTAAAATTTTCCAGTTCAGGACAAAACATTTCAATATTCAAAAAAAATTCTGTCCAAGCGGCCATCGAAGGCCCCGGACTTTTTCGCGAATTGAACGATGTTTTTCAGCTTTTGCATTTTACATTCACCAGTAAGTTTAATATGGTTTTCTAAATATGGAAAATATTTAAAAATTTTGCCTATTTAATTGTGAAGTAAAAGGTTTTAATTTTACTTAAAAAAAATTTACCGAACTCAACAGGTCAACAATATTTTCCTTTTCCTTGTAATTGTAAATCAAGCGAGCTGTAACGGCCCATAAAATTCGTAAGAAATGCTAATTTCTTTAGCCATACTGGATCTTCTAATTGTTCATGTTTTTCTCCCAATGTGTCCAAAAATGCAATAATTTCAGGCAAAAAATTTAGAAATCTTTGCAAAAAGCTTCCTCAGCTAAGCCATCTAAAGTTTAGTACTGTATATATATATATATATATATATATATATATATATATATATATATATATATATATATATATATATATATATATATATATATATAAAGATATATATATATATATATATATATATATATATATATATATATATAAATATAATATATATATATATATATATATATATATATATATATATATATATATATATATATATATATATATATGTATATATATATAAAGATATCTTCGAACATTAGTTAAAATATTCAACTCGGCGATAGCAGCAAAACATAGTAATACAGGGGCCAGTGTTGATTATAGTTTGAAATTTGGATTGAAGTTAATTCTTAATTCTAATTTCACATGTATTAAAGGCGTGAAAATTGGGATCATTCCCCATTCGAATTAAATTGAGATTTACTAAAAACTAGCTCAATGAGAGACGCGTTAGTCTTCTCATCAGTTTTCATTTATCCTGCTCGATGTACTTGAAAATGTTTCGGTAAGGTACTCAAGAATATTTGGTATTCGATTATATCTTAGCGGATACTGGTGTGATATTCGTTGTTTCGCATATTTGCTCATTTTTCTGTGACTTAAGTAGTATAGAATTGTTCATATAAGGAAATATGTATGGTGCGTAGAAAAATTAAACGTACGTATTTTTGAATGAATGAATCATCATCATCGGGGCACTACAGCCCGAATCGAGCCTTAGCCTCCTTAATAATTCGCCTCCATTCGTCTCGGTTCAGTGACCGCGTCCTCCAGTTCGGTGCTCCCAAAAGTGACCTGCTGTCAGCATCTATCGAGTCCTCCCATCGCTTGCGCGGCTTACCGACTGGCCTGGCTCCGCTCGCTTGCCCCTTGAGAGATCTTTTGGGGATTCGATTGTCGCTCATTCGTTCGACGTGGCCAGCCCATTGTAGTTTTTGGAGTCGTATGACGGTAGAGACTTCCGGCTCGTCATACATGGTATACAGCTCGTTGTTGTATCGGATTCACCATCCATCTTCTTCCCGTATTGGACCGAGGATCCTTCGCAACACCCTTCTCTCAAACGTATTTAAGGCTTTTTCAGATGCCTGGGTCAGCGTCCAGGTTTCACTTCCGTAGTATAGCACAGGTCTAATAATTGTTTTATAGATGCGAAGCTTCGTATTTCTGTGTACGCATCGAGATTTTAAAGTGGGAAGCACCGAAAAGAATGTCTTATTGGCTAATTGAATCCGTCGTTTGATTTCGTCAAGCTCATTCCCATCCTTCGAGAGGTTCGTCCCTAGGTACACGAAGTTGTCTACATTTTCAAGGTTATAGTCCCCTATCGTTATGTTTTGTCTTATTGGCGTCCTTTTCCCTGATTGAGTCATAACTTTAGTATTTTGCTCGTTAATTTGAAGACCAACTTCCTTGGCGGTTTCGTCTAGAGCTACAAATACTTCCTTGGCGTCGTTGAATGAATGAATGCGTGGCTGAAAACTTTGTGATTTCTTATGGTTCGTAGCCAAGTGTAGTTTTCGCGGATGCGACTTTTCTTGAACTAAAGAATGTAAGTAATTGAAGTTTTATTGAGGTGAAAATAAATTGATATTTCCATAACGCGATGTAATTATATAATTATAATAGTGCGATTAGCTTTAATGGTCAAGAAATTACTTCAAATTCACGGATTTGGATTGATTTCAACAACACTGTTAAGAATTGAAAAAAGTAACTGGCACCAAGCAAGCTAGTTTGGCTGAAGTGGGAAAATATTTGAAAGAGCTAATTTTTATGCGAACGGCAGACCCTCTTAAGGTACTAGTACACTTTAGAAGGCAAAAATATGAGCATTTTTCAAGAAATTTTATCTCAGACATTTTCTTAACATGAATCTTTTTTTATAATATTATTTAATGTTTGAAAAATACAAAAACAATTTTTGTTTTATTTGATTATTAATTTTTCCCTTTTATAAAGGGCGCTGAAATCATGTTCTGAAAAAAATCGTTACTCCACGGCGGACAGATAATCTATGAATTGGTAGGTTTGAAACAAAAAATTTCAACAGGATTTTAAAAACTAAGGTCTCTTACATTGTAATTTACCACAGTTTTTAAAAACCAAAAATCATAAAAGAAATGGCGGACTTGTGAAAAAAAATTGTGAAAAATTGAACATTTTTTTCCTAGTTTCTTTAACGCCAAAAATTTGTTTTTGATTTTCTTTGTCATATTGTGGTATATTACGATGTAGGATACTCTAACAAATAAAACGCCATAAAGTTTTTCAAAATTGGTTCCGGAGATTATCTGTCCGCCGTTTTAAAAAACCTTGTTTCGAGAAAAACGTGTTTAAAGTTTTTGTTTTGCATTTTCTTTATTAGAAGTTGCATGCGCTCAAAGTCAATATTTATATATTAAAGTTTCGAATTTGGAAAAAATATTTCAGGAGGTCATTTTTGAAGTTATATTGAGTCGAAAAATGCAATTATAAAAAAATCGATTTTTTTAAATTTATAAAGTGTACTAGTACCTTAAACGGCGGCAAGACCAAAAAACTATATTTCCACTTTGGCGTAAATTAACCATAAACAGATTATACATTGTCGCAACTACAGCGCTTTGCGCTCACCTTTTTACCTGTAAGAATAGCTTTTTTATATAATTTTGATTGATTGCTTTTTGATATCAACTCATGTATGTACACATTAAGAATTGGGTTTAAGTTTTTTTATTGAAGAAAAAATACAATTTGAACCAAATATGTCCCTCCGCGCCTTTCGATGGCTTCCGTTGCACGCAAAGAATGTATGATGAGCATCATCGTCCTCATCCACACGGTATCGACATTACGACTCTTACCTATTCTGCTAAGGTACTTTCTATAATGACCATGTTCCGTTAGGAATTGGTACAGGTAGAAAATTATCTGCCCGTGGCCACGGTTGACTCATGGGCTCAGAAGGCCTTCCAGTATTATCATCCAGTGTTCCCAAAGTTAAAGTGTTCGCATATGTGCGTGCGCTAGATTGCACTATTTGACTCAGAGCATGTGAAGTACCTTTCTCTGCGCTCCCACTCAAGTAGATCTATCGGGATTACCCCCACTACCACCAACACAGCATCTTCTGACAGCATACGGTAGCTACACTACGCCGGACACTGGCAATCCGCACTCTAAACTTCTTCGTTTGGAGTCCATTAGCCCAAATTTTGGCCCCGTTCAGTAAGATGGAGTTTTTCGTTGCCATTAGTAGCCAGGGCCACCGGTGTTAGCCATCAACCTGCTCAGCGAATCGACGGCTCTCAGAGCACTATCCATACCTTACGGATGTGGTCCCAGTAGATCAGCTAAGTGTCCAGCGTCACTCGAGGACCCAAAGCACATCTGTCCATCTTCGCGAATTGATGGCATTTTGAACATCTAACGTTACCAGCAGAACAACCGGTCTAACCCTGTGGCATGTCTCCCCCAGTCTTCTTACTGCCCCAATCACTGCAAAGATGGCATCAACAATTCAATTCTCGTTTCGAAAGCAGTGCTGTCTGTCAGAGAGATCTAATTGTTGACAGCATCTGTGTCTAGCATGCAAAGCGGATGGTATGCAAATGGTTTGTCCAAGCCTCGTTCCCTTTCTCTTATCGATTAGCATCAGTCGCATAACTTTTCAGCGCGATCGAAGGCCTCCATCACAAAACACGAATTATATAAATGCAGTAATAGCCGCGGCTAGCTATCCACTACAACCTTAAGTGCTTCGACCAGCACCCCATCAGGGTCCAGGGATTTTTTTTGTCATTCCAGACACTGCGACGATCAGCACCTTCTCCACAGAGAAGAACAAGCATTGTCAAAGTTCAACGGAGCTTCAGTAATGTATCTAAGGATTTTTCAATTCATGAAAAATTTTCGTCGTTTACAGTGAAAACCAACCCATATAGAAATTTTATGCTTTGTTTATACCACTAAAGCAAAACTTTTGAAAATTCACATCGAAATGTTATGCTTTGTTTATACCACTAAAGCAAAACTTTTGAAAATTCACATCGGACAAAAACAGTAACCCTCCTCTAATTTACCTATATCTTAGGCATCAAAACTTCTGTTCACCAGAACTCACGACCCAATTATCAGATACACCTAAACACATTCCTTCACATTCCTTTAGTTTACGAGGTCTGCTGCTTCTCGACTTGTTTTCAACAGAATGTCTCACCCGGTAGTTTTTTATGACAGTCTAAATACTGGAATGGGTTTTATTTACTATTATCCCGACTTCGCTGTAAGAAAGTCCTTCGTTTTTCAATTTCACAATAAGTTCCCGCATGTCACGTGATAATTCTTTTCGTCTCGATTCCATTATTTAGAAAAAATAATTTAAGCCGCAATTTGTATTTACCGACAGTAAAAGACCAACTGCTTGAATTATTTCATTACTGCGTGCAGCCCAAAACAAATTTACCGCTATTTCTTAGAAGGAATGCTATTTATTTACTATTATCTTAGAAGTGTGCGTAGACTTTTGTTCTTTGTTATTTGTGGATATTTTAGTTTTTTATTAAATTTTTTTTCGTAGAAACTGAAATTTCATGCACTTTCAAGAAAATATTTTTGTACAAAGGGTAATGTTTATTTAGCAATACCACAATTTTTACTAATTTTCGAAGAAAAGTAGTATTAAACTCGTTTCGCCGAAAATTCATATTTCTTTATATATATATACATATATATATATATATATATATATATATATATATATATATATATATATATATATATATATATATATATATATATATATATATATATATCATCAAAATGATTAAGGGAGATAATCTCTGGAGTGGCCGATCCGATTAAGCTGAAACTTTCGGAGAACGTAGATGTATTTGGTAGGTAGGTCCACGACTTGCTAAAATTCAGATATCCGAAACCTTTTGGTGGCGGCGAGCGTTTTAGTGAATTTTGAGGTACTCCTATATTTCGAAGCAGCGTGAATATTTGTTCAAAAAAGTATTGGGAATGAAAACTTATTATGTTCTTAGCTTGCTTATGGTAAAGAATTGGAAATTTTGAGCCGTGTGTGGGTGCAGCGTGCCTAAAAGTAGGCAAGGATTTTTTTTCAAATTTTGATTTTTCATTACTTCTGACAAAAACATTGGATCATCGTGAAATTTGCAGAGCGTATTGATGTTGACTAAAGTTTAATACACATGGATTTCCAAGGTAGTGCGGGTAACCCTGTAGCTGCGGCAGGCTCTTGAAAAAAATCTTTCAAATCATTGAACCTCCAGAAAAATTTTTGATTTTTGACAAAAAATTCATATCATTGATAAATTTTAACGTTTGTGCATCATGTCAGTTTGAAACTGTTAAAATTCCGATTTGCACAAGAACGGCAACCCATTACTAAATTACCTCTATTTTCAGCACTCGAAAGTTCTGTTGACGAAAACTGACGACTGGATTATTCGATCATAATGAAATTCACAGGACATGTTGGTATTAATTGGGACCAGGTCTGATAGAAATGATTTTGAAATGCGGGCAATATTGTGGCAGTGGTGCCATCTTGAAAGATCACTGAGAAAAAAAACAGCTTTTTGGCCAATAACTTCCGATACAGCCATCAGATTTAAATAGAATTCACACAATATTTGGAACTTACTTAAGGCAACATTTGGTGAAAATTTGGCTGAAAAATTAGAATAGGGCTGCCAGCTATGGTGATTTTTGTCTCCTAAATCTTGCAAATTTGCTCAGCAAAATAAAGCTTTTTTCCCTATAACTTCCGGTGCAGTCATTATATCAAAATGAAGTTTATGCAGTAAATAGATTTTGATGTTAGCCAAATGTCGTAGGAATTTCGTACAAAAATCGTGTAAGGGCTGCCAGCTATGACCATTTTTGTAATTTTTTGGAATTTCTTTACTGCGCGATTATGTCATTAGATTTGCAAATGGAAACAATCCTGCAATACAAATTAACAACAAATATTAACGCTTTAAAAATTTGAAAAGTTTTTAGGGTGGTAACCCTAAAATTTTTTTCACCCGTATAACTTCTAGCGCAGCGATTCAATTGAAACGAAATTTATTGGTTGGGTTTAGTTTAACGTGCAACAGATTTGGTATATATTTTGCTTTGCTGCTGACACAGGGTAACGAGCTTTAGCCATTTTCGTAACTATTGCATCAACAGATGCTTCAAATTACATACGCAAAACATTTGCAATAAAACTAAGAAACCAATTTTTAAATTTTCCGAGTTTTGAACATTTTTTGGATGGCTGCTTCAAACAACGTTACCCGCTAAAGCTTTCGACGAAATCCTCCGATGAGAACGAAATTCAAAAGATAAGTTGATTTTAGTATGAGCTTGTGAAGGTTAACTTATTGCTGCTTCGTTGGGAAAATGTTGCCAGCACTGAACATTTTCATCATTTGAGTTATAGTTGAGTTCTGTTGCTTTGAACAAGGAATGGTTGATATGATTCTACAAAAAAGTGTATTACGTCTTTCCACATTGTCACTCAAAGACAATTTCTTCGAAAATTAGTTTTCTAGCGGTTCAGGTGCGCTAGAGTTTTTTATTTATGCTATACCTAACATTTTTCCGCTATTTTATTTGGTGCACGTAAACTTTTGTCCGGCACTGTATTAATTGGTCTGTAGTAGGATTAGGTCCGATAGAAGCTACTTGAAAATGTAAGCAGTCCTGTGGCATTTCGGTGTCATATTGAAAAACCATTAGGGAAATTTTTTGCCCCATAGCTTCCCACAGTGTCATCAGATTTGAACGACATTCTCATAGTAGGTGGACCTTATTGCCAGTGAAGTTTGGTACAATTTTAGGTGAAAAATTTGGATAGCGATGCCAGTTTTGATATTATTTGTCTTTTTTTTTTGTTAAAGAAATGCTCCTATCTCATTTTCAAATGATAATTATTTTGTACACAATAATTATGACCAAACGCAAACTGAACTTTTCCGTTTGTTTCGACATTTCCAAAAACATTTTATCGTTACCTTAAAAATCGTTCTACCTGTTTTTCTATCTCTCTCTAAATTATGACGTCTGCGCAGTGGCATGGCGTAACGATTTACCCAAGGGAAGCAATTGGTTGATGTCTATTGTTGATTACGCTTTCCGCAAATTCGTAACGTGTAATAAAACCCCTCTATAAAAGCACCCAGGAGTTGCTAACGGGGACGTGAGAGTAGATATTCTGTATTCTCATGAAAATAAAAGTTCACAGTCCTTCACACAATAAGAAACCATATCAATGTTTATCAGTAAAATAATAACATTCCCAGAACTAGAAATATAATATTTTTGAAAGTGGTCAAACTTCGAAGAATTGAAAAGGCTTAAAAATATGAAACCTTGAGTTTATTTTAACGATTATGCTATCAAATATTTCGACATAAGCACTTGTAAAGAATGGTACAACATTCTCATTGTTGTCAATTATGCACATTGCTGTTTCACGACGTTGTGCTGTTTCGCAAATTGACTATAATTCGTTACCAATTTCCATGAAACTGTTTCTTAAAGATTGTATTAGATCTGAATATGATACAGTATATTACTTTGTTAGGACTGAAATATATCGAATAGTATGTATTTTTTTTTTTTAGAAAAAACATTAAACAGAAAAATAAACTAAGAATCTGTAAGTAAAATAAAAAGCTCACTCCCACTATTAATGATCTCTCCGTCTCAATTAGCACTTTCATTTTCAGTTATAAATTTCACGAGCTATTTTAATTGCTCATAATTATAGAAAAAATTTAAAAATAACCGACCATTAAAAGCTAATTTTGGAAGCATTTTTTGACGAATAAATACAAAGCACATAAACTCATTGTCTTTATTGAAAAACTAGTAATAGATTGGGAAAATATCTACATTCGCGTATACTATTGAACGATTTAGATAAAATCAAATTTAGTCAATGTTCGAAGAAATGAATAAATCTTGCGTTTTTATACATTTTTTTTTTGTACATGTTTGCAATTCAGTTATTTTGGCAGATATTACAGAGGATCCTCAAGGCTTTAAATTTTCGGACAGTATGCAAAACAAAGTTAAATGAACGGGACGCAGTTTGGTTATCAGAAACATCTGTGAGATTTATGAAAGTTTCTTTAACTGCACCGGAAGAAGTAATATAACCAAAGGTTGTTGAAAGTTGTGGTCGATATGATATATCGGTTGTTTTTTCTTTTTGGTATGAATTAGCTTTTCTAAATTTCGTTACAAATATCTTTCAATATTTTTTTTTTGAAAATCAACTAACGAGATCGTTTTGAATATAATTTGATGTTCCGGAAGAAACACTTGCTTGGTCCAAGTGAGCTGGCAATTATCGGTTACGCACTGTCAAAAGATTTATTGTGATTTACCCCTATTGCCAGAATGCACATTTTCATTATGACTATGTAATGCTTCTTCTTGACATCCTAAATGATACACAATGTTTATTAGAATATTCATTGTTTCTCAATTTCTCCTAACTGTGAGCAATATCACTGAATATTTATATTGGCTACTCAGCAATTCTTCAAATCACCGGAATCAAGCTTGGAAAGTAAAAGGACTAAATTCAAATGATCAATGCTATTTGTACCAAGCCTGTTCACAGCTTAAAAATTATTTAAATTACAAAATCCGATATTTCGCAAATGTCTGAAACATTTGAAAATAGCACCCATGACCAGAAAAATTATTTTTGTTTAATATTACAACCGATAAGTCTTCGCCAATTGAAAACACCTTCATAAAAGTTTCTATACAAAATAGGACATACAAAAAAATAATGTCATAATATAAATCATAAATGACACACATAAAATAACGACTTACTGAATCCACAGCCTCTGGCAACGCTTATCAAATATCGTGACTAAAATTCGCTCACAGCAAGTATTCTTCATTCACAAAAAATCTGTACAAGCAAAGCAAAATGATAACAATAATGGGCCATTTAGACAGGCGTCCATGCGTCCACGCGTCCATGCGATCTAGCGTGTTTTGCTTACACGAGTCAATTTGATTTTGTTTATATAGGCGGGTCTAAAGCGAAGGAGGTGGAGTATACTGATTCATGTACAATAGATTTTATAATGATTTCTTTCGCTCAGTGGCATGTGTGGATGATTCGTTGATGATCATTTAAATATATGTAATGTTGATGATTATTTTATTATGCGGTAATGTGGATAATATTTCTCTTGCATCTGTACGTGTAGGACTATTACGAAAAAATTAGAATGCATACGAATATCTAGACACAAACAATTTTATATGAAGGTATATATAGTCATATGGATAAATATATACAATTGTCTGCTACCAATTTATTTGTTTGGAAGGAAGAAAAATATGGGGAAAAATTGAGGAATGGGAATTAGTAATGTTTTAACATTGATCACGACGATGTTTTTTAAATTTTTAGCCGTTTGTGGGCCCTGGCTGTTTGAAAATGATTTTATTTTAAAACTTCGATTTATAATAACTTGTTATGTAAACGTTATATAATGAGGAAATACACACGCGGCGTAATGCTTACTGCAAATATATTGGATATTATATTAGGGCTGCCTGGTATGGCAGTTTTTCTAATTATATAAGGGTGCATGAAACCATACAATTAGCAAACGATGGTGTCCATACAGTGAAGGTAAACAAGCAATATTTAAATTATGAGAAGCAAGCAATGTTTAATGAAAGAAACTTTCGATAAAATGCTCGGATTAAAACGAAATTCAAAGGATAGTTTGATACTAAACTTGTTCACACTTCACTGAACTTTGAAATATAATAAAACATAAAACGGATTCAATGCATAACTACAATTAATGAAAGTTTGATATTTAGTTTGCGAAACTACTGTAGGCCAATATAACAAACTTGCAAAAAACAAAAAAACACTCGGAATAATCGTGGTCAACTAATGGACGCGATTTTCGCTAGACAATTGTAGTTTTGAAAAATTCAGAAGCATAGTTCTCCGAAACAACTGCGTCCTTATCATAAGCAACGATTGCAGAACATATGGCTCAATTAGACTAGACCATATGAAACAATATAACGCAACGCTTCTGTTTGCAGTGTACATTTCAGATACGAAATGCGAAACCAGAAATTATTGCTTTGTACTGTGTTCGTATTTTATGACGGTGCTGCTTTATTTTTATCCCTTTTTATCAATATTTTACACAAAGTAATTTTCACGTGATGCATGCAATTTCAATGCATACATGATGTGGTGAATTACGCATTGTAGTTGAAGGAGTTTGATAAACATATCAACGAGTAGTAATTGGAAACTTTCGAAAAGTAATATAGTCTAAGCTTCTTGTAATTATCGCATGCTTTTCATAAAAAAAATAAGCGGCAGTAGAAATTTTCAGTGTTAGCAACAGTTTACCGCCACTGCAGGCAAAACCATTACAACTGTGTTAAATAAAAATAAAGTAAATATACAAATCTATTTTACATCTAATAACTTAGTTCGAAGTGACCGGAACATAAGAATTATAGATTTGCCACGCGGAAACACTTCAAAACTTATCTTAAATTGTATGTTCCTTGTTCACTTTCATCAGATGCACACTATAATTTGCAAATTACGCCACTGATATAATAACAAAAACCTCCGAACGGCTAAACATTATTAAAATATCGTCGTCACCAAGCTTAAAACAATTCTAATTCTGATTTATCATATTCGTTAGTTTTACAATTTCTTTTTCCATATAAATAAATCTGTACCTCAAAACTATGTATATATCAATCCATCCATCCACTTATCATCTCGAAATGACAAAGAGCGAAAGTAAAACAATTTAGTCAATGGTATATCAATCACCGTAGCCGACCACTTTCGCCTTAGCCCCGCCTTCAAAAAACTGGATTTGAGTAGACTTGACTCGTGTAATCTAAAAACGCTTGGACGCGTGGACGCTTGTCTAAATGGCCCATAACAATTCACTCTGCTACTAGTGAGGGGAACGCAGGAATATGTTCCACAGTAGACATGCGTTCTCAGCTCCGCTCTGAGTCTCTCTCTTGAGAAGATAATTTCCCCTAGGAAGCAACATTTTCATTGCTTCTAAACAGATCGTATGAACATATTTTTTTATTGACGTCACAGTCTAGTCTATATTGGGTCGAATAAACGGTCGTAGATGCAATTTTTACGTTCCTTCCAAGCCGTTGTTGTGCTTTCATCATTTTCATTCTGAGGCGTTACCAGATCAACTGTGTGATATGTTCACAATTTGATTTGAGAAATTTTTTTAATAAATGTTTATACGCTAATATTTCACGATTTCGAAAAAAAAACAATTTAAAATTTATGTCAGCCAAATGTAAGGGAAGCAATGCTTCCCTTGCTTCCATGAACGCCACGCCACTGCGTCTGCGGCTATGTGCGGATGTATGTAAACGAAGTTCTCAGGGTGTTTTGATCATAAACTTTTCGTTGCAGTGCCAGAACACTGAACATTTCCAACGATTTTCCACTAGGAGTTAGTGCAATCAAATTTTGATATATAAAATAAGCAACAAGTGTTTTGCTTCCCTGAATTTCGAACTCTTTCGAGAGGTTACCTGTAAATCTTTCTTGTATATGTCCTATACTCCAAAACGCCCAAATTTTACCAATTCAATTTTCAGCAAGACTGCATATATTTCTATACCTATAGAATATGGATATTCATATTCCTCTTCCATTCTAAGCTTTTAAGTCTAGTCCACAGTCTCTGAATTTAGCAGCATGAAATCCTTTGCAATTAGTACATTTTGTGATAGCTGAATTCGAGGTTTCACGACCTCTACTAAACAAGTATTGTACAACACTTGTTTTCACGATTTACCCAATGCGTAATATCCACTTTCAATACAAAATAAAGTACGATTTCTCTTGAACTTAAGTTTTGCTTTCAAAAAGTTCATCCTAAACTAAAATTGATGTATTTTTCAAGTTAAGTCAACAAAGAAAATTAATTCGGTACCAGACAACAACAGCTTCCAAAACCGCAAATATAATAAAATCATTGCCCTCTTGACAATTTTCCTAGTTTCCTACCAATTTTTGGCATTCGCTTGTTATTTTCACGTGTGATCAACTCCTATTTAAGATGCAATGAATATTTTGTAGTGGCCCACTGTTTTCCTTGTTATTGATTGTAAATAAAACATTATCCAAAATCAACAAAGAGCTGTCTGCATTGTTAAAGTTATAAATACAAGAACATCCGAAAATAAACACAGGTACAGTGCTTGCAAATGCTCTGAAAATATGTACTAAAACAAAAATATCCAAAACGAAGAAAATACGTGAAAACTCTTTCAAGTGTTAAAACTAACACGAATATATTTAAAAATATCATCCTATGAAATAAAATTAATTATAGCTTGTTTGGCAACATTCTATGTGTATCGTGTAGGTGAATGAATATTTAAATCTTTTTTGGTGACTCAAAATTTTCTGACATCGTACAGCATCATCATCACCATCATTTGAATGCCGACACGTTCCTGTCATTTACATTACCACTTGCTTGTTTTTACCTATGGCATGATGGCTTGACAAAGTGGATTTCTGAAACATGCGGTAAATCTAAATTTGCGGAATTAGAGAGTGAATAGAAAAATGTTCTGAGGGAACACGTGGCACACTGAAAACATTCTTTGGTATTGCGTGCTTGAATGGAATGTGAAAGGTGTTGCGAGAGAATAGTGCGTGAAGAAAGTATTTGGATGTGATTTTTGGTTTGATTTTTTATAGTGTATTTAATGCAATGAGTGTCTAAGCTCGGTAGAAAAATTGTCAAAATATTTCATGGTATATCAAATCGAAATAAAATAGAGGTGAAAAATCTATAGATAATACTGAAGAGCTCAGGCTGTATAAAGTTATGGGGTTGTATGACTTTTTTAATAAATGTTATTTAAAAAAAAATTTATAGCTTTAACTTTTATAGAATGTATTTCGGGTTTGTGAAGATCCTTATTTTAGGAGCAGAGTAGTGACCAACAATGGCATGGAATTTAGATCAATATTTGTGACCGTTTAGAGACACCATTTAAAGATTTATATGGTCCTAATATTGCTGAATCGACTATGCTAAGAACGATATATGCCTTTTAGGAAACGTAAATAAATAAATTGAGCAATATTTTTGCAGCTAGATTAGTAGACATAAAATCCTTACTTTTTTCCGTTTATAAGACTGTTTTATTCTTACATAATACTGGAGTAATTATTTTTAAAGTATTTAGAGCTACTTGATGTGAGAAGAAAATTATGAATTCCATACTATCGCATTTTCATTTCAATCTACTATTACTCTCAGTCGCAGCAAAGTATTTCAGTTCTCATCCCATCTGAACTCAAAAATAACATTTTACACCTTTCGCTATTCAATATTTCATGGTCATCGCGTCTCGCTCATTAAATGTTATTCGTACTTCATTGACGCGCAGTGAGAATGATTTTTTAGCACATACGAAAACTTTTGTGTTTATTTTGAGTATTTTCAGTGAAAGATATACTTCGGATTGCTAAAGAAATTCTTTGCTAGTTTATTTTCCATCCTTTGTTTGCAATTTCAAGCTTTGTTTATCGCTTTTGTTTATTGGGATCTGTATCTTTGTGCCATTTCTTTCTTCGTCATGCTTAATTGATAGCAATTTATTTATCTATAAAACTTTCTAGGCCTCAACTCAGTATTTTGCCTGGGGTAATAGTACGAGCTAATTTGTGTGCTGGTCGGTTCATTAAAATGAATTTAAATGGCATTATAATTTTTAATTTCACCAAGGACACCCCCAGGACAGAGGAAAACTATACAAGGAGAAAAGTGTTTTATTTTATTTTTCATTAGTATGAGCGAAAGCTCCAGTAGATTTCGAGGTAACATGTCATCATTTATTATTAACATTTAACTTAAAAGATTTCTTCTTCAACGTTGGGTGTCAAATAATCTTCATGAGCATAACTTTCAGACTAGAAGCTACTAGAAGTTCGTCATTGTTCATAGGTTCGTTGAATGGATTAGAGAGTAAAGAAATTACATCCGCTTCATCGTCTTCAGAGAATCTTACTCTTTGGGTTAGATCTTTGATTTCGTTAGCTTTCAGCTTCTAAAAATGTAGCTGGTTCAGGTAGCCTGTTGGGTTCATTGTATCTCTTCAGCGCTTTGCCCTTTAAGATATGCAGAGTTTTTATGAGCCTGGCTATGTCGGCGACAAGACTTTTCCTATTTTCCAAGTTGAGGGACGGGTACAACTAAGGAGCTCAAATCTACGTTTGGATAATTTTGGACAGTGTGTTTCAATAATATTGGACTCTCTGCCGCTTTGCTGCGATGTTTTTAGCAATCATCGCGGTCTTTACACATCCTGTGGTGGTAGTTTCTGCAAAGAACGTGGCAAGTTAAGGATCCACATAGGGCCATTTGCCGCTTTTGGAGACGGCTACAGCTTCATTTGTTTTGTTTTTAGAGTATCCAAGCCGATGTAGTATTTTGAGTATTTCAAAGCTTCCAGAATAAGGTACTAGCTTTCAATTTTATTTGTGCTTCATGTTTTGATTTTCCTGTTAATGTCGACTTTCGTAAATCTCCAGTACGGGTGGCGACCTATTTAGAGCATTAAAATCACTTTTATGGCCGTGGTATCAACTTCTTAATTCTACCCTTCTTGGCTGGGTATTCATACCACCTCGAATCTATTCTGTGCGCCTATACATATAGTTTAGAGCCTCCCTCCCTTCAAAGTATATAGCTGAATTTGTCCAAACTCGATTGATAGTTTTAAGAATCGCTTTGCTATCCACTAGGATCTCAATTATTATATGCACGACCTTAGATATGGCAGATAATTCGGCTTGATAGATAGAGGTCTTCTCAGGAGAGAAGAAGTGCTTCTTCTCCACGATATACATATCTTTCCGCATACCGCATTTGTGTGACGGATGGACTATTCTCCCATTAGTTTCTTGATTGAATTGTGACATTGAACCTTGAAAAAAATTGCGGATTTTATCGTTTGCATTAGAAGTATCGATTCTCCGGAAAAAAGCGATTAAATTTTCGCTGTACATATAATAGGGTTTAAAAGTTGCAACGACACCCTAGACTGAAAATTTCTTCCTATTTTTGATGCTCTATCCTTTTACAAGACAGTAACATATGAATAAAAAGGTTTATCGTTCCAGAAGTTTGCAAGTAGTGAATACAAATTGTCGAATTTTCTGAATTTCAAAGTGTCAAATATTTTTGATATCTTTATAATTTATACCTTTGAAACAAAAAATATGCAAAATCGAAATGTCAAAAAAATTTTCAGTGTTAAGCTACGAACAAGTTAAAAAATTGTTTGTGTTAATGGATAAATGGGCCAGATATTACAAAAATTACAATCCTGGTTGGGAAAACGAACCTGTTTTCAAAGGATGGCTGAAAAGTAGTCCAAACGAAAGTGGTCTAGTACATTGTTTGGTGTGTAGATTAGATTTTCGTGCGCACAAATCGGACCTAATCAAACATGGTTCTACAGAAAATAAAAAAAAAACAATTCTACAAAAATATGCAAACCAAACGAATCAACGCTATTAAATTTTGGTAAGTAGTGATGTTTAGCCTAGTGGACACTAACAAAAGTAAGTACTATTTCTATTTCAGGGGTGATTATTAAGAAACAAGAAGCAGCAAAGTATGAAAAATCGCTAGCACTTCACATCGCTATGCATTCTTCAAGTAATACGATTGATCATTTGAAATATCTGTGAATTTGACTCAGGGCAATCAAGCACATCAAATAACGCTCTTCTTCATCTTCATAGAACGAAATGTACCAAGATCATAAACAATATCCTTGCGCCACGTTACTTGGAAAAACTTATTTCTGTAATTGGAAATTCCAAATATTTGTTAATTTTAGATGAATCGACAGATAGTTTACACTCGATTTTCGTCAAATGAAAAAAAAAAAACAAATATTGTTACCGTTTTACCACTAACGCATCACAAAACCCTTTATCTCCAACTAGGATGCAAGGTCGGCAGTTTCGGGCAGCCTTTGCTTGCGAAAAACGGTCGTGGGTGGGCACCACTCGCTTCTGATCCAAATAACTGCCTCGCAACCGTCGCTCTGAAGCGAGAAGATGATGACGGATTCTTATAAACATTATCCGTATCGATATCTATAATTATACCCCGGCGCAATTTACGATTTCAAGCTTTATTGCACTTCTATACAACACTATGACTAATTCCTACCACGTTATCTTCAATGGTAATCTTACTAAATTTCTACTTGTTTTCAAATTTAATCAAAATTGCATCACAAAAGTAACTTACATGCTATGTAACCTGTTGAATCCGGATCTAACAACTTTGGATCACCGAGATGAGTTTTCTCCCTAGATGGGGCCCTTTTCCGCTGATCGATGCACGCACAAAAACAAATGAAGTCTTGATATGTCCTCCGCGATTCGTCCTTCTCATCAAACTTTTATTTTCCCCGAGATAAGGTATCTTCATCCGAATTTCGGCGTTCCCGTCGTCAGGCAAAAGTTCCTCAATCCAATTCAGATAGTTGAAATAGGAAAACAAAGGAAAAAGAAATGTATAAGTATCGTTCCAGCACCTGCAACTTAGGACTTCCGTTCACTCACCAAGCTCAGCCGAAAAGAGGCCCTTTCCCGACGATCCAGCTCGCAGGAAAATTTTCCTGGCTGCACTCACCTGATTTCGATTTCACTCATCTGAGTGTTGGGTTTCTTATCCACCTCGCGATCCAATTTGGGACAGCCTGAATTCACCACCATCTCATCTTTCTGAATGACAACGTTCGATTGTCCATTTATTATGCTGTCGTGCGTATTAATTCGGGTGGTGCTCCAGGACTTTTGGCTTCAAATTCCAGGTAGGTGGCTGCTTTGCATTCAACTCCAATCGATCGGAGAGGAAAAATATTCTCGATCCTTACGGTGTTCCGTCATCTGATCGCTATCAGATGATAATTGGTTACGACAGTGAATTTGCTCCACTGTGTTTTCGTGCAAAAGTTTGTGCGTGTTGAAATTTTCGGCTGGTGAATGTTTCCCTACGCGTATGTTGATTGTCCTCCGTATTTCTTTTTTCCTACGCGTATATTGATTATCCTCCGTATCTCGAGTCAATTTTCCGTCGCTCCTAGATCAGTAGTTTTGAATTCGGCAATCAGCAGTTCGGGCATCCACTCGGCATCAGCCGTATATGATTTGGTTATTGTTGTTGGTGGCTATGGTGTTTTAGGGATGTTCGATATATATCGATATTTGAAAAATATCGATATTTGACTCCCGATATATCGAATCAACCCGATATAATCGAATCCTCAGATATCGATTATTATAATATCGATATATTATCCGATACAAGAATATCGTATTGTGCTTGCAAACGAATTGGTCAACAATTTTTTCGTTTTTCGTATCGCGACCCGAGCTAACCGCTGGTCGAGCAAGAGAAGAGAACGAAAAAAAAACAAACCGTTCAAACCCGTCTGTTTGCTTTTGTATTGTTTTCTAATTAATTGGATCGTGTTCACTGTGCTCCCATCATCGTAAATTGATTTGTATCCATCATTGTAAATTCTTACAGATTGTGAAGGCTTCTCGGTGATTGGGCAGTTTCGGTTTACACAGGTAATTGAAAGTACTTTAAATACTTAATTTAAATTAACTTTAAAAAAAATTGGTCTTACAATAGAGATACTGAGCCGTGTTTACGCGAATTTTAGAAGTTACAATCAAAAGCTCGTAGAACTTAGGTAGCGGAATTAGTAAATCTCTCGATTTGTTCTATTTATAGATTTTATCTTTGCATCCGCGATTCAAGAAACTTCATTTTGAAGACCAACTGGCTTGTTCGAATGCCATACTTAAAATCAAAGAACTAATGAAAAAGGGTCAGCAAGATGAATTATGTGTAGCTGCGGGATCAGACTCGGATGGCTTGGACAAAACTCAGTGCGATTTTAGTCTCTGGAGCGATCATCATCATCATTTAGTTCAACGAAATTGGAAAACAAATAAACCTAATGAAAGTGTCCCAGACGAATTATCTCTTTATTTGAGGGCTCCAGTTAGCAGATTAAATGAAAGCCCTTTGGCAGTAGAAAGTTCAATTTCCGAAGTTTTACAATATTGCATACAAGTACTTGACTATGGTCGCTAGTTCTGTGCCTTCTGATATATTATTTTCGAAGGCTACGCACGTCTTAACTCAATAGAGAAATCGGTTACAAGCTGAACGGGTGAGCAAATTTTTAAGCAAAATATATTGGGAACTTTGAAAAAATCGTCATATCAGGATTGATTTATATTCTATTTCTTTTTTTTTACATATAATAAATATAATTAATTTGTGTTAAATTTCTTCTTTTAACTATTTACCGTTAATGAAGTCTTACCTTTCCTTATGAATTTCGGTATTTTAGGCTTAGGTTTGTTGCATTAATTTTCTACAGACAACGGTTTCGAAGCCGATATAGTCAACTCTTCATTGTGGGTGGGGGTTAGGAAACGTTAAGTTCAGAAATGAATACATTCATTATGAGTTTAAGAATAAATATAATTTTTCACATGTTAAGATATTGCAAGACTGTATATATGACCTTATCCTTGTCCCAAAATATTTGAAATTTTCCTTTATAATATTTTGTTATATCATAGAATCTATTTACTTTCTTTATTAGCCTTTAACTTATAATTTGAGATGAGCCAGTCCATCATAAAATAAATATCTTTATTTTCATGAGCAAAATGTAACCGCTGCGAAGAGGAGTCAAAGCAATGATAGATGACGTGGACAAATATTTCGCTTTGTTCTCTTTGTTTCAAACCAGAGTTCAAAGCAAATTTCAAATTTAACTAACACTACTTTTCATTTATTCTATTTGGATGAATATTGCAAAGTTAAGGAATGTGGAAATTATTCCAAGGATATTTTCTGCTTTTTTATCCAGTAGTAGTAGTAAACTTCATATTTTGCCAACATTTGTACTTTTCGAAAATTTTCCATTCCATTTTCCTCATGCTTTGGAATAATGACATAATTTATCTGATATATTCACGAGAAAAATATACATAGAAACAATATCAACCCCTTATATTTAGTGAGTAATACTACAAGACCACCAAAGGCCAAACCCAATAAGGGAAATAAATTATCCAAAATATATTACTTTTGATTCGATTTCGATATATCGAAAAATCGATATTTACATTTCGATATATCGCAAACTATCGATATAGAGTTTCGATATATCATATCGGGAAAAATATCGATATATATTTTAAATGAACATCTCTAGGTGTTGTTCATGTGTACAATTTGATTGTGATGTTCTGATTTTCATTGTTTCGATGTTCGACTGACTTGATGTATTCGTTAGATGTTCATTTGAGTTTATGTGTCGTTCATCGTTTACTCTGTCATGATCACTCGTGTTGTCTTGTTGTTGATTCCCGGTCTCTTATATCGAACAACTAACTTAATCTTATTTAAAGTAAATTCATAAATTGTGATTATTACAACAGCTAACTTAATCTTACTTAAAACTTAATTCGTAAATTGTGATTGCTGCCCGATGGAATTTTTTTTTATATTGAAAATAAAGAAAAGGTCCGCAAACTGTCACAATATGTAGCAATTTCTTGGGCTTGGTAAAAGTTGTAGTAACTGCTGCTGATGATTTAACATCAGCGGTAGTGAATTTTTTGTAAAAAAAATTAAAAAAATGTAATAGGCATATGTAAAGATGGAGCCAGTAACATGTGTGGCAGCCGTAATTCTTTATATACTCAACTAAAACATATATGCCCATATTTCGTATTGGTAAAATGTATATATCACAGCTTAAATTTGTGTGCTGCCAAAGCTGTACTTTCCATACCGGATGAAGTGGATTACTTACTAAGAGAGTCGTTTAGATGGTGTTTGCATAGTAACTTAAGGCGTGAAAAATATACGGAAGTGTTCAAACTTATTAATTATAAAAGTTCAGAGCCCCATAAGTTGATTAACATTTCCAATACAAAATTGTTGTCTCGACATAATTCGGAGTTCAAAACCTTAACCTAATATATGGAGCTGAAAACATATTTTAGCATACCTGCTATTGACGAGAAACGTCATTCACCCAAAATTTTTGCTAACTATTTATTCTTACTGTACATTGAACCTTTATTAAAAGATGTAAATACCATTAACATCTATTTTCATCGAAACAATGTAAATACTTATCGAGCACATATAGAAATTTTAGTTTTAATAAATATGATAGCGAAACGATTGTTTAAAACCGAAACTATTCCAAGCATTTCCGACGATAATTTTTGGAACAAATAAACAAATTTTTACAAGATAGTGAAGCATACCTAAATGTGACGGTGAAGCTTTTGCAACGGAACTGTTAAACTGTAACTTTTCTTAACTCGAGGCCGAAACCGTCAAAAATAATTGTTTCTTATTTTGCCGCACGGTGTTGGAAGAATTCATCAAAAAAATGTCGTCTCAATAATTCATTTTCAGAGAAGCATACATGTTTTCACCTACAATTTTTTTTTAGAAAATACTTCACTAAAATTTTCGTCTTTACCTCTACATGTCGCTCTAAGTAATGAGAAAGAGTTCGAATTTCAATTTGAAAAATTAAGATCAACATCCATGACTGAAATGTTTTTGAATGAAGTTCCAGATAATCCAACTGTTTTCTGGTTAAAAATCTATACTCCGAAATCTGGTTCAGGAGTGATTTTATTTAAAGATTTGTGTGAAATAGTATTGTCTATAATGACACTTCCTGCATCAAACACTTTTGTTGAGCGGTGTTTATCTTACAAGAATATAACCAAAAATAAACTTAGAAACAGATTAAATCAAAAAACACTCTCTGCTTTAATGCGTATACGGTTGCACTTACATGCCAATGATTTATGTTGTAATAGCTTTCCCATATCTAAATAATTAATAAAGAAGCTTAATTCAAATATCTGTAATAGTGATATCGATGGTGAAGACGATAATGATAATTAAATGTATCAATACAGTTATTTACTGTTTTCTGATGAATTATAAGTATTATAGTTTAGTTTGATAAGTATGTTTTTAGCGAAAAGTGCCTTACGAATTGAAATAAATGTGCATATTGGATTGTTCAGTGTAATTTATCATGGTTTTAAGTAAAAATTGAACAATCTAATGATTAATTGCGATTTTGGGCTACATATACGCTCAACTCCGCGATTTTGGGCTATAAATTGCCACCAACTGAGCGACTTTTTCAAAAAACTTCTGGTAACCCTACACTGTTTATAAATTTTTCATTACGGCATCCAACTAAACACCTCCGAACTGTAATCTAATCGATTATGTATTTTGTGACGTACGGTGTGAAAAACTTCGAAGCTAAGTCGCTTTCCAGACAGTTTTAAGTTCACTTTCTCCAAACAATAAAACGGTAAGTGAAACAGAAGGCAATCGAATACATAATAATGAAAGTCATGATAAATAAATGTAAATAGTGTACTCAGACACTTGTGCATTGTTGTTTTTTATCTACTTATAGAATTGATTTGAATTAAATTATCCATCCATTTCAATATTGTTTCTGTGTCGAGTAATTCTTAGGCAGGTATTCTGCCGTGCTTATCATAAACGCCCTATCTGACATTTTTTTTCAAATTTGAGTTAACACCGGAGTTTAAAACTACATACTCTATTACATCATTCCACAAAATTGAAAAACCCATCGTTTGTGGAATTATTTTAAAGTCAATAACGAAAAGTGCCCTTTCCATATATTTAAATGCTGTAGAAAAACACAAATCATTGAACATCTCCGAAACTCTTAAACGGTAGATAGGGCGTTTATACTAACGACGGCTGTATTGCCATTTGAAGTTTGTTTTCTATCATATGTTGCAAAAGGGGGCTCGAAATTTTATCATTAACAAGCTGTTTTTAGGGTACCTACATTTTGGGTCATTTTAGAAAACAAGTACGCACGTCCGTCTCGAACGAAGTGTATTACAGGACTAAAAGGTTTTTTTGCTATGCGAATTTCATTTTGATAACAATTAACAGAATACGAATCAATTCTAATTCAGAGTGCATAGACTAAATAAATATCTTCTCATTCAAATTTCCTGGAGAAGAACATTGTTTATTTGATGTCTTCAATCTTCTAGACCCATGACATTTTCGACAGAAGTATATAAATAGCTTCAAATTGTGCTAGGAAAAGTTGATTTTATGGAAATTATGAAAGGAAGAAAATAATGTCATGGCTAGGATTTATATGCATAGCTTTTGTTATTGGTAAAGAAGAGTTGTGATTGTTTGAGCTGTAGAAGTTGTTTTCCATTATGGTAAACTGCAGTGGAAAATATGCATGTCAGAACTTGATAAATGTGTGAAATGAAACACATGATCCGAGCAGGATTCAAGTTATAGATTTCGGTAATGTTGACTAATTCGTTTTTTTTGGTACGGAGATAATTTTATTTCATAAAACTTTAATGAAATATTTGCGTTTTCGAAAATTATTAAAGCAGCGTTTCTAGCAGCTATTTCTTCCCCATTTTTGCTTGCGTAAATTGGCGCCTAGCGAGGGCTAAGAACCATAGTAACCTCGAATATATTTCAGTTCTAGAAGTAAAGCGGCATGTGCGAATAAAACGATTTTTCTACCTTTTATCAATTTTCAATGGTAAAAATTAGCAAATATTATGGTTGTTGCAGTAAAATTAGCAATTAAGTATGGTTTTATAAGTCTCGTTATTTACTACAACGGGTTCATGTTTTAGTATCTAGAATCAATCATCGTCATGTCTCACATATGCTTAAAGAACATACACCTCAAATCTTCAGTTGTAAAAATATGTAAACATAACTATAGGCTGTTCTCTCCACTAAAAACCTTAACCCTAGAATGGTACCCATGAGTAATTTTTACTCACATGCGGTATATATTTCGTCGCGCATCACCCAGTTGGCCACTCTGACTGCCATGAGGCTAGAAGCTATATAATCTTTTTATGTTTAATGATAAAATAAAAAAATGTACTTAATACTATTGTTGCCTTCTTTTTAGTGAAAACATGTACCTAAAATCACCCAAAAATTTTCCGTACCATTCTAGGGTTATATACGAGTATGCTTTGCTTTCCCGAACAAAGGAATTACGATTTCAGGCTTTTGCAAATCAAGATACAAGCCAGACCAGAAACTTTCCTTTTCAGCCATAGCCAACCTAATTCTGTTTTATCACCAAATCCATCGAAAAAAAAACCGGCTCTAATCTTCATCTACCGCAATTCCCTCCTCTTCCGTCCGTCTTCCGCTCAACCTCACGCATACTTTGTATTCCAACTTCGTCTTAACCATGTCCTTTTGCGTTAACGTCGAAAAAAAACATTACCCAACGGAGAATTCTAAAGCACTGGACATACGCATATAGGTCAACCACATCGAATGACACTAATTTGCAATGGCAGCGAGAGCTGTAGTAAAGCGCCGGACACAATGATCCATTCCATTCCATTCCAGAATAAACGTCAAAGTTGGCGGCATAGAAAATGTACGAGACTGAACACATAAGGCTGGAATGGAATGGAATGGAATGGAAAGGACGAGTTGACCAACTTTCAACTTTTCTGGATCAGAGTAGTATTATTATTAGTACTAAAAAAATTTTGCTGTGGTTTTTGTTTATACAAGGGTATAAAACTTATTAACATTCCAAATAACTATAGAAACTTGCTATCTATTTTAAAATAATCACGTAAAACTGAAATTTGAAAACTACAAGTAAACTGTTGCTAACTAAACGGAATGGAGACTATGTGTTCAGTTTGCTGGAATGGACATGAGCTGGAGAGTGCTGGATCGGAATGGAATGGAATGTGCTGGAGCATTGTGGCCTGCGCTTAACACTTGCCAATGCTGCAAACGAAGTGTTGCGGCGAGTTCGATGGTGACAAATCCAGCCCCTGGACACGGACGGTATAACTTTCCACCATTAGCCCCTTCAATCCTCTCGCGCACAAAGCATGTTAAAGCTGCCTTTACGCCATTTTGACCTCATTGTCAAATTGGAGGAGAACTACTTGGAGTTGACTCGATTTGACAATGAGTAGCTAAAAAATTACTACCATCCCCTTCAATGTAAATCTTATGGGGATGTCCACTCCATTTCTACTACCTCACTGTACAAATCGACATACAGTATTCAACTTTATATGACACACTTCATTAGAACGCACTAAGAATGTATGTACACATGGATGTGTATGTCATTTGTGAACTAGGAATAATTATATATGGGCCATTCAGACAAGCGTCCATGCGTCCACGCGTCCATGCGATCTAGCGTGTTTTGCTTACACGAGTCAATTTGATTTTGTTTATATAGGCGGACCTAAAGCGAAGGAGGTGGAGTATGCTGATTCATGTACAATAGATTTTATAATGATTTCTTTCGCTCAGCGGCATGTGTGGATGATTCATTGATGATCATTTAAATATATGTTTTGTGGATGATTATTTTATTATATGATGATGTGGATAATATTTTTTTGCATCCTTACGTGCAGGACTATTACGAAAAAATTAGAATGCATACGAATATCTAGACACAAACAATTTTATATGAAGGTATATATGGTCATATGGATAAATATATACAATTGTCTACTACAAATTTATTTGTTTGGAAGGAAGAAAAAAATGGGGAAAAATTGAGGAATGGGAATTAGTAATGTTTTAAAATTGATCACGTCGATGTTTTCAAATATTAATTATTATAATTAATATAATTCAAATAATATGAAAATAAAAAAAACCATCGTTGCAAGCGTGTAATATCCATCCTCTTCTCAATCCATCCATCCACTTATCATCTCGAAATGACAAAGAGCGAAAGTAAAACAATTAAGTCAATGGTATATCAATCACCGTATCCGACCACTTTCGCCTTAGCCCCGCCTTAAAAAAACTGGATTTGAGTTGACTTGACTCGTTTAATCTAAAAACGCATGGACGCGTGGACGCATGGACGCTTATCTAAATGGCCCAATATGGTTATCCTGTTTGGACTATTTCTGTTATAATTTATAGATTTTGCATGAGTGCTTATGTAAATTTAGAAAATGAACGAATGTTTGAATGTAGAATGTTTTCTATCGTTCTCACGTATGCGGGGCCAATTTTTTACCCCCCCTCCCCCCTTTGTCACATTTTAGTAGACCCACTTCTTCCCTGTTATCCCGTCACATTAAAATTTTAACAGATATTTCGTACCTACTATTTAGCATTCTACGATCACTGTAATAAACGCAATAACTTAAGGTCCATATTAAGAACATTGCATTAGGCGTGTTTTTTTGCTCCGATACAGAACAGAATATAACTATGCCGCAAAAATAACGATCTAGTAAACAGCATTGCATTCACTAAGACTGACATAGGTTGCTGTATTGGCTGTGGTAGCACATAACAGCTGAAAATAAAGGGAGAAAATAGCGAATATACACTACCACAATCGATAGAAAATAGAAGAAGGACTAACAGAAAATTACTTCTTTTAACTTTCTACACATTATGCGGGCTTTTTCTTATTTCCTAACTACCAAAACACTCAAAGCCACCTCACAGCAAAAAAGACAACTTCTCATGAGCTTTTCTTTTTTCTATCAGCACATTCTATAGTTCAGCACCGGAACTACAATTGAGGAATAGAATTTCTGCACTAGTGAATTCACTGGTGCAGGAATGATGTTGTTTCCAATGCATATACTCTATTCTCTGATAGATAGAGGAGCAAAAAAACACGCCTATTATTTTCTTGCTTCAAATTTCTGTACTTGCGAAGTACATAACCAATTTCTCTTCTCTGTAAAGACGTTAGGCGTGTTTTTTTGCTCCTCTATCCAGCAGAGAATAGAGTATATGCATTGGAAACAACAGCAGATAAAGGCATATTCGAGAATGGCGCGTACAAGTGAGATGTATAAGGATCTATTGACCCACAGGTTACGAAATTCCTTGGAACGTCTTTTGATGAACCCTACACTCAGAAAAATGTTACTATAAATCACTTTTTTAGAATCACTTTAAATCAAAAGTTGAAATCACTTTGAAATAAAAAGCGAATCTTATATGAATTCCACTTTATTATAAAAATTTTCTTTTCAAATCAAAATTTTTCATCATTGGATTAAAAAGAAAACGTATATGGCGCCAAATCATATTTGAACATTTTTTATTCAAAAATTTTCAAATATGATTTGGCTTCATATAATTCAATGATGAAAAATTTTGATTTGAAAAGAAAATTTTTATAATAAAGTGGAATTCATATAAGATTCGCTTTTTATTTCAAAGTGATTTAACTTTTGATTTAAATCTGATTCTATTAAACGACATTTTCCTGAGTGTAGCTATTTGTTTGCACGGGAAATTCTTTTATCATAGTGCAAGGTGAAGCGGAGTTTCTCATCCAAGATAACAACAAGGTCAACCACGTTTTCAATCCGGCCTAACAAATTATTGCCAAGGAAGTATGTGTTATGTGTGACAGTGCGTTTTCGGGAAAAAGATAACACGTTTGTTTGCAAGTGCAGGCAGTTTTCGTTGGTTTCGTTGCGGTTCGTGCATGTTTTTGATTCTGCTAAAGTGGAAATAAAATTATTATTTGAAACCATTTAGCAAGGTATGTATACATGTATCGTTAGATTAAGAATAAATCATAGTCGTTTTCTTGATTAAGGTAACTATGGCTACTAAAAGGCGAAACGTGTTATCTATAAAAAACATAATAGAAATCCTAGATTCCGTTTGTCAATTTGAAACAGGCGAATCGATTGCCGAAAAATACAATGTTCACAAAGCCACAATATCTAACATTTAAAAAAGTAAAGAAAGATTCGAATTTTTGTTGGACCAACTGAATCGAAAATTGAAACTAAACGGAAGTTACGTCAACCTGAATATCCCCAAATTGAGGCAAAACTATTTGAGTGGTTCATGAGACAGCGCAAAAAGAATCTATCTGTTACCGGTGAAATATTAAAAAAAAGCTAATCAGATCTACAATTTGAACCTTGAGAAAGAGGGAGGATTTAACGCCAGCAATTGACGGTTTGCAAATTTTAAAAAACCTCGGGAAATACGACCATTAATAGTGTGCGGAGAAAAGTTGTCCTCCAATACTGATGCCGTGGAACCGTTTGTAGAAAAATGTTAAAACTTCATACGCGAATCTCAGCTTACAGATGACCAAATTTATAACGCTGATGAAAGCAGTTTTTTTAGATAAAACATGTTGCAGAAGGGGAAAATCAGCAAGATGACGAATTAATTACTTATATATGCTTTATATGCGTTTCTTAATTCTTACAAAAACCAAGTATATTTCCTGAATTTTCTATACATGATATAGACAAAACCTCGAAATCGGCAGCTAGGCTGACATTAATTAGTTGCGTATAACGAGTTTCTACTGTATATCAAAAACTTTTCAAATCGCTTGTTAAAGCTAATCCTGGAAAGAATAAATCCGATTTACAAACCGAAGCCAAAGTGTATAGAATGATAAGTGGGTGAACTCCTTCCATCTTCCAGAAAAAACAGTTCGACCTTGAAATTGCGCCTCCATTTACGCAATGCATTATCTGTCAAAGCAACCTGAGAGTGTGCTAGTATTTTTTGCGAGAGTGAGCCATATGTGAGCAGCGAAAAATCTAGCCTGAGTATGTAGTTGTCGAATCGTATATTGCATTTCTTTCTGTTCCATACGATTTCTTCCAACTTTCCAGGCAGACCAACAATACAATCTCAGGTTAGATCACTGGATTTTTGGACCGTATACATATACGGAGTCCGCACGCTGGTTAGGAACTAACTCTTTACGCTGTGCCGAAGCTATAAAAATATGGAATGAAGCAAAATGTAACAAAAATTCCGAGTCTACCATCAGATCTCTGAGAGAAAAAATGAACCAAAAAGTCTAAAAAATAAGGGCACTTTATTGAGTTTCTGGAATAAACAGCCTGTATCTTTTAATCATCCTTCTACATCTTCAACTTCTTCAAAACAGACTAAAACACAGTTTATTATTATTATTAACAATAGTAAACCAAGCAATTTTCCTTGTGCATTTGAAAAAGCAAAACGAGAAACAAAAGCTCAAGATGATATTTAGAAACAATTCGATATAATTCATTGTGATATAGCAGGTCTTTATAAAAGGAAGGATGCTGGACAGCTCAATGAAGACCAAAGATTAAAACTATCTAAACTTAAACAAGAGAAAGAAGTCTTGGAAAAAAATTGAAAATCAAGCAGAATGATCAAGTGCGCCAAAAAAAATATAGAGATGACCGAAAACGCAAAGTGGAAGAAATTTGCGAAAATAATCCTGAAATAAAAAAAGCATTGTAAAAACGGGATGTTTTGGGCAGGCTCCGACTTGAAGTTGATCAACCACTATTATTAAAAACTATAGTTGATATCGCAGTTCATGGATCTGCTTCCCATGAAACGCAATGACAACTCAACTGAATTCCAAAGGTTTTAATATTAGCAGAATTGGAGCTTATTTACGTTTACTACCAAAAAAAAGTTCTTCGACAGAAGGTAAATGTCATATTCGAACTGTTCCAGTTAAATTAATCCGCGCTCAAAACGACAGCCATATTCGTCATCCAGATGGACAATTCTGCAATACAACGATTCTCCATTCAGAACAAATCGCTAGCTTAATTGGACCCAATGAAGTTTTTTTTTAAGTCAAGACGACAAATCAAGAGTTCCAATGGGAATAACAGCTGCAAATGAGCAGTCACTCATTCTCATGCATGTAGAATACAGGGTTAGTCTACCCGACCATGATTGGGTTGTAGCTGCACGCCATAAGCTTATTCCATTTGTATACGCTGCAATAAAAATAAATAAAAATGGAATTCAGAATCAGTACTTTGTTGGTTGTTGACTGAGGAGGTTGTTTTCGCAATTTCAAGTGATTCGCTTTCTAAACAAAAAAACTGACGCGTTTACGGAAAACAGCATCATATTAAATTGTTTAATCGGAATACTTTACAAAACAAACTGTATAACGTGTTGGTAAACTTAGTGTCAATACAGTGAATACACATTTAAATACTGTGTTAATCCAGCAATCCAACCAAACAGTTATTAGTCAATCAATCATTCAATCAGCTTGTGCAAAGTGCAGTTATGAGTTCGTGTGGTGATTGCCGTCTGCCCGCACAACGCGGAAATAAAGATAACATCGCGTGTAATGAGTGCAATACTGTTCTGCACGCCAAATGTGCTGGCCTAACCAACGCAGACATATCCTATTTGAAAGAAAAAAACCAAATAAGGACGTGGAAATGCAAAAACTGCAACAAAAAGCAGCGAGCACAGTCCAGATTTGATGAAACACCCATCAAATCAAAAGCACCGGATCAATGGACTGAAAACCACTCACTGGACTTGAAGCAGTTAATTGAAAAAATTGAAGATTTGATAAAATCAAATACATTTCTGGCACATCAACAAGAGGAAGCTACTAAGCAACTGTTAGAAACTAACAACCAAATTAAACTGCTAAATGCAGAAATCTCCAAACTTAAAGAGGAAAATCTAATCAAGAACGCACGCATTCAATCCCTGGAATTTAAAATAAACCAACTGGAGCAACATCAGCTTTCTAAAACCATTGAAATTTCGAACATCCCGATCGCAGTAGGTGAAACAACGTTGTCAACAGCTGAGAAAATTTTAAATGAATTGAGTTTTGATGCAGGAAATGAAGTTATCAAAGCATATACCACCCATAGAAAAAATTATCAGCAGCAAAAACTGGTTATTGAATTCAATACAATCGCCAAGGCAAAGCAACTTCTCCAGATGAGGGGGAGAAAGCAAATTGGCGATAACGGCTACTTCATAAACGAACAATTAACAACGTTTACCAAGAACCTGTTATGGAGGACCAAGCAAAAGGCGAAAGAAAATGGATTTAAGTTTATCTGGTGTAGAGAAGGTAATATTTATGCCAGGAAGAAAGAAGGGGATATAGTTAGGCGCATAAGAACAGCGGAAGATCTAGATTTTTTAGAATAAGTTTGAAAAGCAAATCATTAAATACATATCTCTTTCTTGTTAATTACATTAAATTTAGGAACCGCAACATATTACTCAAAATAGGAAAACAGATTTTATTAATTAATATATTTTATGACTACAGTATAAATTACAGTAACTTTATTAAAATTCAAGCAACTAAAACCATTAATTTGCAAAAATTATTTAATTTAATGCCGGTAGTCGAAACAACAGGAACTATATTGAAAATACGTAATACTTCAGCAATCCTCAAAAAAGACATAAAATATGCAATGTGTACACATTTACACTCTCACCTAACTAATCGTTATACTCAGTTCAAACCAAAGACCGATATAAAACTTTGCTTGACATGACGGACACGGACTTCATAACTAGTTACTTGAACGAAGACCTACTAAAAAACAAATACACTAAGAACCCGCAAGAATGCAAAGAATACCTGTTAGATATAAAACTATCTATTCTGCATTTAAATATTCGGAGTATCAAAAAACACATCAATGAACTTAGAGCGCTTTTGAATGATTTCAACTGTAGCGGGATACGCGGCGGAATATTAACGGAAGCGGAATATTAACGGAAACTGTAGCGGAATATTAACGGAAACGCATCATAATAGCTATCTACTACCTCAAGATAAGTTCAATGCGTCTTTTGAAATAGCAAATTACCATCTGCATTTTACTAGAAAAAAACTTAATAAATGTGAAGGCGTATTCATTTACGTTCGAAATAACATCGAATACAGTATACAAGAAGTAAAAGATTACAGCGAGTTAAATGCATTACATGTTAAAGTGAAAGTTGAAGATAAAAACATAGGAATACTGGGAATACAGTGGCTCACAGCTTATTTGATACAGTGACTATTTAAAAATACAAATCACTGTAACTTTGAAATTGAGAACCCTATCCAAAAAATTTAAACGTATTTGACTAGATGCATGTTCAACGAATACAATGCAAACAAAAAATGTTCCAGCAATATTCCTCGGCGTCCGGTAAAAGAGAAATACCACTGGCGCAGAAAAATTGCAACTCACAGCTTATTTGATACAGACACTTCAATGCGAATAAACTTCTATTTGTCGCGCCGTTAATCTGTCTTGTTTTTGTTTCTTGAATTTTTGATTGTGTTAGACATTGCCTTAGGTAATTTTTAGCAAGATCTTGTAAGCTGAAGTGCCAAAATGAGCCAAAATTGTAAAATGGGTCATCGCAACACAATTGAACAGCACGAATTGGTATTAAACCACTTTAAAAAAGGACAAAGTGTTCGAAAAATTGCTGAAAGTGTAAATTTGAGTGTCTCGACAGTGCAACACATAATTGAGCCCTTCGTACACGAAAATCGGGTAGAAAATAAGAGGAGAAATGCGCCAAACAATATTTTCACCGTATCCGACGAACGATACATTGTAAGGAAAGTGAAAGCAAACACAAAGATTTCCGCTCCAAAATTAGTTACTGAGGTTCATCGTGAGTTAAGGAAGTCATGTAGTGCTGAATCCGTCCGACGAGTGCTTCGCGAACATGATTTCAGGGTCCGAGTAGCTCGTAGGAAGCCTTTCATTTCCAAAAATAATACAATAAGCCGATTTGCCTTTGCCAAAGAGCATGTGGGAAAGCCACCCGCGTCCTGGAATACGGTTATTTTTGCGGACGAGTCCAAGTTTAACATTTTTGGCTCCGACGGAATGTCATATGTCTGTCCCAAGGCAAACACTGAGCTAAACAAGGAGAACCTCAAAGGTACTGTGAAGCATGGTGGTGGTAATGTGATAGTTTGGGCCTGCATGTCCGCAGCCGGAGTCAGAAATTTAAAGTTTATTGAGGAAACAATGAACCAAACAAAGTACCTTGATGTACTCAAAAACAATTTGCTACCAATCGCTAAAAAACTGGGTGTTCGCGACCAATTTCGGTTCTACCAAGATAACGATCCAAACCACAAGTCGGGAATTGTGCAGTCCTGGCCAATTTGGGATTGCCCTCATTTGATGTCTCCGCCGGTACAGTCACCAGATATGAACGTTATTGAGAATCTGTGGACTTTGTTGGATAACAACATTAGAAAACACAAGATTTCTAATAAACAAGACCTGAAGAAAGCACTGCTAGAGGTATGGCAAAAAATTACTCCTGAAATCACAAAAAAACTCGTTGATTCAATGCCGAATAGGCTCCAGGCTCTGCTTAAGTCTAAGGGCTATCATACAAAGTATTGAAATCAACTGGAAACCTCATAATTCACAACAATTTTAATGTTTAATCAAACTGTATCAAATAAGCTGTGACATGAAATTTGTTATTATTTTTAGTTTTTTTGTTTTTTAAGATGTGAAACAGCAACTTTGTAACAAATATAAACTTGTTTAATAAACAACAAACAATTGCCTTCAATATGATGTTCAAATTTTTTTGATATTGTTATTATTTTTTGAGTTATTGCAACTTAATTTTTTAAAGAAGCACTGTATCAAATAAGCTGTGAGCCACTGTATATAGATCTCCAAACAAAAATGTGAATAATTTCATCCATGACTTGTCGAACTGGATAGATATTAACATTCCAAATGACATTGAAATAATAGTTGGAGACATAAATATAGATTTACTAGATAGCTTAAACGAAAACAACAACAATTATTCAACGTCATTATATTCCAAAGGATATCAACAATATATTAACGGGACAACGAGAGTACATAATAATAAAGGCACATGTATTGATCATGTATTCGTAAAACGAACAAACAAAACAAACAACGTTAGTATAAATGCAACGATTCATGAAACATCACATACATCACTGACCACTTCGCGCAGATCATATATATTAACTGGAAATCTGAAAAGCCAAATGAAATAAACGAAAGAAATGAGCCGCACGTAAATAGACAACTAAAGAAAGTAATTGATCAAAATAAGTTAACGCAATTGTTTGAGCAAGACTCTGACTGGGATTCAAAATATGCATCATGCAACGATGTAAACGCTTATATAAATACATTGACCGAGGATATTAATAGCAAAATTGTTGAAGCCACACAGATATCTCAATTCAAAACTCGGAAAAAAATGTTAAAACCATGGATGACACAAGCTATATTAAAATCTATTAGAACAAGAGATAGGCTAGGTCAAAAAGTAAGTCGACAACCATTGAATATCCAATTAAAGATGAAATACAAACAATACAGAAATACATTAACTCAAACATTACGGTTGGCAAAAGAAAAATATTATAAAACAAAAATATTACGAGCAGGTGAAAACCCTAAACTATATTGGAGGGTTATAAATGAAATAACACATCGGAATAATGTCAAGCATAAATGCGAGGCGCTCAATATTCAAGGAATTGGTATACAAAAAAATTCTAAAACTATCGCAAATGAATTTAACAACTTTTTTGCCCATATTGGCACCAATATAGCAAGTGAAATAGGAATAAATGATGCAACACCGAGCCCTAGAGAAATAAATAGAAATATGGAATCTGAGCTACATTTTTATAGAACGACTGAAAAGGAGATAGAATGCACAATAAATAATTTAAGAGGCAAAACAGCTCCTGGAGAAGATAATTTGACAATAGAAATAATCAGATCTATTAAAAAATACATTAAAAAACCATTAGCAACATTATTTAACAAGTGCATTAAACAAGGTATCTTCCCGGAAAAATTAAAAAAATCGATAATCGTGCCTATTTTCAAAGGAGGTGATACTTTAAATATAAATAACTACAGACCGATTTCTCTGCTGAATGTGTTTGCTAAAATTATAGAAAGATGTTTAAAAACTCGGATAACTAAATTTGTTGAAGATAACCAAATAGTCCCTGCGACTCAATATGGGTTCATGAAAGGGAGAAGCGTTGATGATGCATTTGCGGACTTATCCATTACCATTATAGAAAGCTTTAGAGCAAATAAAAAAACTTTAGGCATTTTTCTAGATTTTTCAAAAGCATTTGACACGGTGAGCCATAGGAAGCTGAAGCATAGTTTATCTCAAATAGGTATCCGAAACAGACCTTTGTCATTACTAATTGATTATTTGAAAAATAGATCACAATCGGTAAAAATTGATGAAGCGATGAGTGACGCTATACAGAACACCGATTATGGTTTGCCCCAGGGCACTGTACTCTCCCCAATACTCTACACAATATATGTAGCATCACTATTTGAACTGGCTGACGATTCCATCAAATTTATAGGTTTTGCCGATGACACGGCAATAGTAGTCACAGGCAATCATTGGACGGATACTTACCAAAAGGGTAACTATATTTTGAGTAAAACCGTAGATTGGACTAATGACTATACCTTAAAGCTTAATCTAGAAAAAACTAAAGTTCTGCCGTTCGGGTTAAATCTGAAATCGCTCCCTGATTCGACAAACAAGATTAAAATCAAGGCAAAACACCATGGGACTATATCCACATTGGAATTACCAAATGAAACGTCCACAAAATACATAGGACTAACTATTGACTGCCATTTAAAATGGAAAGATCATATTGCCAATCTTAATAATAAACTCAAAAGTCTAATCTATATATTTTACAATTTAAGAAAAGTGCTAAGGCTTGAAGATTTGATTTTAACATATAAGACATTATTTCAGTCTGTCTTATCATATGGAATAATTGCATGGGGAGGAACTTACGATAGCCATATTGATTGCCTACTAAAGACCCAAAAGCGGGTATTGAAAATAATTGCTAAAGTACCTCTGATATTCCCATCAAATCAAATATACTGGTTAACAAACTCGCTCAATATTAAAAATCTATACATATTGAAAATATTAACATTCAACGCAAAAAATAATAAATTTACAAGAATAAATCACACTATGAATACAAGAGCAAGTTACAGAAACGTGAAGACAGACTGCGCAAACAAAACAATCGAACAGAAACATTTCACATACATCGCTCCGAGAATGTTCAATGAGCTACCACAATACCTAAAAAATATGGTTTCTAGTGCAGATCATTTTAAAAGATACTTAAAATTATACCTCCACGAGTGCCAAAACATGATATTTTGATAATATAGTCTTCATACATTTTTATACAAATAAACAAAGCCCAACAATACATGAACTTTCATAATTTTTACTTTTAATGGTTGCATTGTATAGTTGTATTTTTGATTAAAGCAGCAAGAATACAGCTTAAGTCTCATATCGACATTATGTATCAGGTTAGCAAATTTATTGTCTATTCAAGAATGAGTTTGTAAATACTTTAAGGATTAATGTTTGCTAAAGTTATAGAAAGTAAAATAAAATTAACATGTATATTGTTACTCCTCCCTTCATGCCACAAGTCTTGACTTACATTGAAGGGAGTAAGAAATATATCAATAAAAAAAAAAAAAAAAAAAAAAAGCAGTTGGCTACAGTGGACCAACCTTCATCGCAATTCGATCTGGAAAACATTCAGCATCAACCGCATACTCGCGTTGTTTGGATGTAGATACATTGGTTGCACTTGATGAATTTGATGAATTTGTAAAATATGCAAACCAAATCAAACCAGTTTTTATTATAAAAGTGGATGGGGTCCACATGAAAGCCCCCGATATCAAAAAGTTATTGAGGTTGGTATTCGCCATTTCATCAAATTCGATTCGGATGCCATTTTTATTGCAACGAATGCACCGGGTAGAAGGGCATTTAATAGAGTGGAGAGAAGAATAGCACCATTAAGTAAAGAGCTATTTGGTGTAATATTACCTCACGAAAAATTTGGAAGTCACTTAGATGCTCAAGGCAAAACGGAAATGGATAATTTTGAGTTTGCTGGTTTAACTTTGGCAGAAATTTGGAATTCAGTCGTTATTGATGGATATCCTACTACTATATGCAAATAAGTTCAACCGAATGTTATGGAGGTAAATTTTAATTCTTTGCGTACAAAAACCAAGGAATGGTTTGCAGAGCACGTCAGGACCAGTTAATATTACTTTAAAAATTATAAAATGTAGTAATCGAGATTGCTGTTCGGAGCCACGTAGCTGATTTTTAATATATTATGTAATCGATTCCTGCCACCATCAGTGCCACTTTCACAAACTTGTGACGGATTAAAAGTAATAGATACTAAGCGACACGAAAAATATATGTTTGCTCCATTGTTTATCACAAAAACAATGAATTTAAGAAACATAGTTCAAGCAAATAATAAATTTAAAATATATCCATACGATATGTATTGTCTGACGGTTCAAGATGAGCTTGCAAATAGAATTTGCAAAATTTGCCATTTATATTTTGCAACGATAATTATGCTTAAAAAGCATATGAATATACATACATGCCGTCCCGGCCGGAGTCTCTAATATGATAAAAGTTGAAAAAATTCGTCCAACTCGAATTGCAGAGCTCCCCCCTTCTCCCCTATGTCACAAATTGTCACAAATATCTGGACCCCTCCCCCCCTAAAAGTGCGACATCATTAAAGTATGGCCCCTACGAGCAAATTAGCATGACGAGCAATCGAAGTGGTACCATTCGGTACGGTGTGTTTTTGCGAGTTCTAATATCTCGATAAAGAAAATCTATTTCGAGAAGATATTTCGCAAACGGGTTGGTAGCCGTTTTGAGCGAGAGGGAGAAAGGGAAAAGAGAATTTTCGGGAAAAGTTGATAGACTGATTGAGCTCGGTCTGATATTGACCGAGAATTAATATAGATGCGACCTTATAGGGTAGTCATGAGAATCACATGATTTTCGCAACTGAGTTTTTGAAAGTTAACGATTCCTTTTGACCTTCTTATTTTGGAAGGGTTGAATAATCATTTCTGAATGCTAGTTGGTAGGAAATAATTTAATACACAACAAGATAGCAAGTCAGCATTATTTTAATACATGATAAACTTCGCTGATATTTAGTTGCAGGTACGTGTAAGGTCGTGAGAAGTTGGAGACATCAATTGGCTGTATCTGCACTAATACAAGTGGTTTATTTAAATTGGTGCTAGAAATTGATTTTCGTAGATGCTTCTTGAACTAATAGCACGTTGCGGATTTTTAAGGAAGTATTTGGAATTTTACAGTGCGCGGAATCCGTTTAATCCCATTTTAATTTCTAGTCGATAATCTATTTTATCTTTTGTTGACTGATTTATGGCAAAAACTCTAACAGGTATAATGGCAAAGGCAATAGAATTTTCTTTGGAAGAACTTTGAAATTGAAATTTGGACGATTGATAGGTGTTTAGAACGAAAAAATAGCCACGAAGATAGGAAATTCCGTGTGTGTGATGGAAAATTTGGTCTAGTTGAAGCTAGGTATTGAAAAAATAGCAAAAAAAAAAAAACAAACAAAAAATGCCATAAGAGCTACTAGAATAACTGATTTTTAAAGAAAAGTAAATGAGCCCAGTAGATTTGAATAAATATTTAATCAAATGTGTTTTTTTATTACAGCCAACCTGTTATCACGATCATGTCGGACTTTGCAGATGACTGCATGGGGACCTATACGGTAGAAACAATTCCAGTATTACCACTTGTAAAAGCTTCAAAGTTTAGGAAAGTAAAGTACTTGCTACTTATTTTGTTCATTATTTTCAGGTAATGGCAATACTTTTTTAGCATCATCATTAGCGGCATTACAACCAGGGTTCAGTCCTGGCCGCCTTCAACAAGCTCTTCGACTGGTCCTGATTGCGAGCCTATGTTATTCAATTAGGCAGCGCTAAGCTCCGAATGTTCTGGTTGTCACCGGTCCCTCGTAAAACCTGCTGCAAAGGGTTTTGCGAACAAGTCCCACTTCGCTCATACGAGCTAGATGCCCTGCCTACTAAAATTTACCCAGCTTTATCACTGTGATTATATACGTTTCTAGGTAGAATGCATAAAACTCATTGTTGTTGCCCCTCTGGAATCACCCTTTTTCGCATGCGGGACCAACGATTCTTCGTGAGACTTTACTCCTGAACACGGCTAAGCGATTAGACTGCCTTTTGCTGGGCACCCAAGTATCAGATACATCCAATATAATCTGCATAAGCCAGTATCCGGCTGGAATTGGTGCCCACAGTCCGTCTTGTTGGCGTGCCAGAGTCTCGTATTATTTTCTCCAACGCCAAGTTAAAGACGAAGTAAATGTATCGTTCACCCCTGCCTTTTTAGCGTTGCAACCAAAAATCTATCACAACTGCATCACAACAACATCAACACACCCTGTGAATTATATGATGACTTCATCGGATGATAAACGAATAGAAAAATTTTTGTAGTTCCTACCCGAAAAAAATTCTAAAACTTGGAAAATTGAAACGTTTGTTACCTTTTTTTCCTTTTAGAAGTATATTATATAAAAATCTAATAGTAGCATATGTTAGCACGTAAATAAAAAATCTGCTGCACATCGAGGCCAATTCACCCAGTATATTTCGTTTTCATACAATAGCTGCATTGGAAGTTAGAGTGGATAGAATGCTTTTTAGGATTATTCAGATTGCGTTGCTTTCATTATAACTTGTTCCACTAGCAACGCTGCGCATTATTTGTGTGTATATAATGCAGCCATATCATGGCAAACAATATCACATATAAGATGAGTTCTTTAGTTGCAAAATGAGACTGAAAGGTTTTTGAAAACTTTTCAGAAACAGCAAAAAACTATATTTTCTTTCCTGGTCAATATATCAAACCAATTTTTTTTTTAATAAATTGAAAATAAAAAACTACACAATATTACAAATTTTCATAAACTATGGATTATGTTAAATATTAATTAATTCGCATTTACAGTTCATCAGGTCGCGTTTTGCAACAAAATCGCCTTCAGGTGTGGTTTTGGAACGAAACTTCATGTTGGAGTCGGGTTTTGGAACAAAACAAAAACAATTATATTTTTTTAATTTTTTATTTTTGCCCGTAATTTTTGTTTTACAGAAAGTAGGTACCTACCTTAGAACATAACTTAAAAAACCAATTCTACAAAAATAAGTTTAAAAACATGGAAAAATGAGCAGCAAAAATATTGTGTTAAACATTTTTTTTTTCGTCAATAATTACTTCCGCATCCCAAATATCGTTCTCTGTAAGATTATTATAATCTACACGACGATAAAAACACTTGTTGGATTCATCAGTTTCATCCTCCGAATCTATATTTTCTAAAAAAACTGTCGCGTTCAGCGTTTAAAATAACTTTATCATTATCTTCAACAACTGATGGTCCGTCCAATTCTTGGTTTTCAATGGATGTGGACATCATATTATTGTCTTCATCCTCTTCTTCTGGGATTATACCAACATTTTCCAGATCATCATTTAGTACTTGATCATTTAAGTCTGAATTATTTTGAATGTTGAGTAGATCAACATAAAACTTAAGTGAACTGTGTGAACACACAACGATAAAAAGATAAACAATCAATCAATCAGCATGGAAGCAAAATGACACAACTTCAGTCAACGCACACATTTAATGTGTCGGCGCACGATTTGTAAGAACAAACATGTGAAGTCGCAATCAGTATGGCCAACTTTGAAATATTTCTTATCATTCTAGAAAAAGCCCGCTTAATTTAAAACAAGATTAATAATAAAAATAACCATTTAAAAATATGTGACCAACAGAAGTTTAGCCTTTTCTTAAAGTTAGAACATTAGGTCGGTTTTTGGAAAAAATAGCAAGAACCGTTTCCGACATTGCTAAGGTTTGAGTCGCTTTTTGGAACCAAACTGTTCAAAATATTAGACGCCATTTTGAAAGAAATAATCTCTGTTCAGGTCGCGTTTTGGAAATAAGGCTGTTTTTCAAATCACTTTTTAAGGCATTTAGACTGGGTTTGGGATAAAATAAAGTGCACAAATCGATTCCTGAGAAGATTTCCTATAAGAAATGGTGTTTAACTCAGTTTCGTAAAAAATCGCTTGAGTCTCATTTTGCAACTAAAGAACTCAGATATACCATCATAATAGGCCCTCGGGATATTCGGATTTGTGGGGTGTTATACTATAAATTGAGAGTACTGCTTTAATAATCATTCCTCCTTATGAACGATGCTGGTCAACTATAAGATATGGATATGAGAATTCTGAAGCACATATGCTATCAAAATAGGAACACTATCCGAATCAAGGTGATTTCGCATATTGTTGAATTGTAGTAGGTCGCATTCCTACACACAAGAGCTTATTTTGGAAGCGATTAAAATCGAAGGGGAAATTGGCTGCGGCAAACCTGGGAAGGACGTTTAATGAAGATTGCAAAGGTCTTTGAAGGAAGTCATTTGAGGCAAGATGATTTGATTACTTCTTGAAAATATTTTTAATATTCTTCAAAGGGGAGGAGACAAAAAAATGAGTCAGTTCCAGAATCAAGACAGGTTGTAACGCAATCGAAAAGAGCAATTGAATTGCATGGAACTAGCTAGGAGTAGAGGCTGTTAAGATAGAAATTAAGGCCAACAAACTTGGACGCGACGTTAAGAAGCTCAGATAATCAATATTCAGCCAGGCTCAGAACGGAAGATGGTGATTCTTAGCCAACTGTTTGAAAATCAAATAGCTTAGTTCTCGGCCCTCTTACTTTTTTGTAGTACAAAGGTTCTAATACTGCCGTACTTACGCTTTTTGATTATGATGGCATGTTTCCCCGTGATGCCAGAAAGGTTGTTGGACAAGCAGATCAGTGCCTTGAATCCGGTTGGAAAGCATTGGCTTTCAATGAAGAGGAATTTTAAGACAACTCAAAAAGTCACCAAAACTGTTACCGAAATGTAATACCGATGGAGAAAAGTGTACGAGAAGGTCGACTAAGTTTCGTAAATATCGACAAATTATTGAAAATAATGTGACAGAAAGATAGCGCAGCAGTTTCAATCTTAACTTTCATATCCTAGAAACAGGTTTGGTCAGATATTTGAAAATCGGAATGCGGAAAAATTTTATCTATGATATGAAGAAGAGGACCTGGCAGCTGACAAGGAAGTTGGTAGAGTCTTAAAATGTACTATGCAGTTAACACGTGCTTCAATTATTTTTCATATTATGTTTCATAAAAATAGTACATGCATAAAAATACGAAACAAACTTTTAAAAAAAACCCTAGCGCATCAGAACCGCTAGAAACACTAATGTTCGAAGAACAGTAGAGGATTTGTGCAGATTTTGAGTGTGTATTCCACCACTACTTACTTTTCCTACTTAAAACTAATACATCCAAAGTAATAATAGAATCTAAGCTAATTTTAATTTCGGTGACTTCATCGAAAGTTACTGCGGTAGAAAGGTGTTTAGGGTTGCCATCCGAAAAATGTCCAGAGGTTAGAAAATTTAAACAATGTTTACTTATTTTCATTGCAAATGTTTGCGATGAAAATACTTAATACAAGTATTTATTGGAAAGAAAATAACAAAAAGACCTAGTGCTAGCAGCCCTTAACTAGCACCAAAGCCAAAAAAATGTCGCATCTGCCTTACGTTGAAGTCAACCAGCTCTGCAAATTTCGTATTGATTCGATGATTGCATTGGAAGTTATAGGGATGCAAAGAAATTTACGGTTACCATTCGCAAAAATTTTCAAATTTTCTAGATCTTAATATTTGGTGTTTATTTTCACTATAAGATCACTACGATTTGAAAATTCTATGCTAAAACCGCTTACTAAAGGTATGCCAAAAAAAATACAAAAACAACCATAGCTGGCAACTCTATCATTTTATTGAACTAAAATTTCTACTGAATATTGCCTGCAATAAGATTAATTTGTCATATGAATTTCGTTATGATACCATGACTGTACTGGAAGCTATAGGGCAAAGAGCTTTATTTTCCTTAACGAATTTTCAAAATTTAAGGCACAAAAATTATCATAGCTGGCAGCTCCAACCGAAGTTTTCGACCAAATTTCTTGGTTTAAAGTAAAGTTCAGCTACTGATTACTGTCAGTTAACTTTTTTTAGTGATTTTTCAAGATGTCACCACTGGCACAGAATCGCCCGCATTTCAAGATCACTTCTATCAGACCTGGTCCTATTTAAGACCAATATATTCTGTAAATTTCAATTAATTCTGCTTATCGGATCGTGAGTTTCCGTGAACAGAAGTTTTTGATGCTAAAAACATAGGTAAATTGGGCAAGGGCTACCAGGCGTGCCCGTTGCACCATATCAAATTTTTGACTTTGGGTATATAAACAAAGCATAAGATTTCCATATGAGTGGCTTTTTTTTGAAGAAGCGGCATTTTTTCAAGAGAGACGATGATTTGGAGGTTTTCACTTTTAGTGCCTGCCCTAGCTACAGGGTTGCCAGCACGCTCATTGAAAGCTACACAAATTAACAACTAAATAATACCAATATGTCCACATGCTCTTGTTCCAACAGGGCAGCTTTCAGAGGAGGTACAAGAGGCAAGGAATAAAGACATTAGGTGATTCAGAGCCCAGCATACTAGAAAGTCCTCATATATAAAAACCTGTGAAGACTTTGTACACTTGCTTTTGGTATCATCGGATCCTGTTATTACAGGCCTTAGAACTTTCTAGAAGGTCCCATTGAAGGAGCTTGAATCTTTAAGCCCTTGTTAAGCCCATGAAATAATTTTGTCCAGCTAGAATTGGGATTCAGCCCAGTGTGTGGCGTTGCAAATCGGGATTTGAAGTGTACCCGACTTTGTGAGCTTTCGGCTGATTTTCAAGACGTTTGCGCAGACTGTGTACATGCACAAAAGCTCCTTATGAGCTTAATTTGCAAAAACCGGTTTTGTACTAAGTGTTTCTATGTGTGTGCCGGATAAAATTGTATGGCTACATGAGATTCGGACTAGAACCGGTTTAAAATCCCAATTTCATGTAACAATACAAATTTGTTCGGCCTTCTGGCTTACAAACACATAGGGCGTGCCCAAAAGGCAAATTTCCAATATCGTGGTTTCTGGCGGCCGCTGTTCATTTCGTAGGAGCATGTCTAAACAATAAAATCGCCATTTTATGCTGCCGTTAGCAGGGTTCACACTTCGTGAACAAAATTTGAATTGAGAATTTGAAGTAGAAAGAAATGAATTAGATGACCGACTGGGGTCATTTAATTTAAATCATTAATTTATTTTTCCTATAAAGTAGGTAAACATTATCATTTTTACTACAACGGAAAAATTATTAAGTAAAGCATCGTCAAAAACTCAAGTTAGAAGTTTTTTCAAAAATAAATTAAGGCATAATATAAGTTTTATATACAAAACATAATTATATTTGCAGTCTTTACCATTTCTTTGCGAAACAGTATTATTTTTGAGTTTAGTCTAGCATTAGTGACTTGCACTAGGTTTTTTGTTGCATTGAAACAGTATTAGACTAAACAAGTGTTGCTGTCAAAGCTCGAAGCAGGAAAAAAAGAATATGAAATAGAAAAATCCTCTTTGATTCGATTCGAAAATGGAGTAGTGAAGTAGCTATCATTTTCAAAATAAAAATGAAGTAAATCTACTTCAAATAGTACTTCAAAAAGTGTGAACCCTGGCCACAGCGTAAGAAGTTAGTTCCTAACCAGCGTACCAACTCCGTATATGTATACGGACCAAAATTTCAGTGATCTAACCTGAGATTATGTTGTTGATCAGACTGGAAAGTTGGAAGAAATCGCATGGACCAGAAAGAGATCCAACACAAAAATTCGACAACTACATACTCATGCTAGATTTCTCGTGCTCATATACGACTCGCTCTCCCAAAAAATACCAACACACTCTCAGGTTGCTTTGACAGATAATGCATTGCGTAAAGGGAGGCGCAATTTCAAGGTCAAAGTGGTTTTTTGGGAAAATGGAAGGAGTTGGCACGCTGGTTGGGAACAAACTTCCTACGCTGTGCTCTGGCCGTTAGTACATGAACCATTGCCATTATGGTTGCGTAAATTCATGAAAATGATTAGACTTTTGTTGTCGTTTGACAATAAAAACCGAATGATGCTATGTAGAGTAAATGCACTAGTCCCCGGAAAGTGAGTAAATTTTTCAATATTAGCTCGGAATTATTAATTATGAGCTTAATATTTAGTTTACAAACTCACTTTTTCATACATTAGGTTTAGTTGTGAGTCTTTTGTATAAATTTTGAATTCAATAAAATAAATAAGTATGCTGATATTCCAAGTAAATAGCTTTGAGCCAAATTGTGCTAGTCTCCGAGCACCATGAGTCAGTGTTCAGACAACTTTGAGTTAGACTCCGGACAAAGCTTTAATTGTTTGCTAAGATAACGGTTACTCCATATTACTAGAATTTAGAAATTATATCTCCTGTAAGGCTGTTTAGTTGCGCCTGGATAGGCCTGAATGTATATCTCGCAATATACATGCAGACTTCAACTAGTAAGCACGTGGCAGATTGGCTCCAAATTGTTTATTTATTTAACCTGATGGCTCTTTCAAATCGAATGGCGCAAAAGAATCAGCCAAAAAAGAAAAATTATCAGAATGTGAATGAACAATACATTCATTCTCCGGACACTAGCACTGTCTGGAGACTAGTGCAGTTACTCTACCTATAGATATAAATAAACTAGTTCAAAATTTAAAAAGGTTTTTCTCCGAATTGCCTGATGGGATCCGCTGAAATTTTCAGGAGTTGGAGTAAGGCGGTTTAAGTTTATAACAATATTTTTAAGGCTTAAGGCGGCAGCGAGTGTTTTAGTCAATTTATAGAGGCTGGTTTATTTTTGTGAGAGAAAATAGATTAGAAAGCACCAAGCAAGCATGATTTGCTAATTTAAAATTATATGCTTAAAAGTGATGACAGAATGTTTGCAATTTTGAATTGTGGCATGTTCGCAAACATATATCAGATCATTGAGCAATTCACAGGACATATTGATGTGTATTAGATATAACCTTGTATGGATTTCGGTTGATGTGTATGCAACCCAATCGCTGCAGCACCTACGTATACACAAATCCTTCAAACCATTGACCGTGGTATTTTATTTTGTCAAGAAAGCAAAACATTCATTGATTCACTGATCTTTATTGTCAAATCAATATTTAATAACTTCCTAATCTCATAGAAGCGGTAGCCCTTCACCAAATTACTTTTATTTTCAGTAGCTGATGTTGGTGCTCGTGAGATCTCTCAGATTTGTGATCAGATGAATATGAAATTTACAGTATGTATAGGCTTTGAGTAGGAGCAGTTATTATAAAAAATTGCTGAGTGTGGCAATGGTGCGATCTTGAAAAATTCTTAGCGAAATTAATGTCCTCTGGCATACATTCCTAAGTTGATAATATACAATTCAATTTGTAGTTAAAATTTATCATAGATCTGAGGGATATCATTTTGTGTAATTGCTTTTTGCCGGAGTTCGACTACGAAATAAAATATCATAACATAAAATGGCCACTAAGAAATTTCCGCCAAGATATATTTTCTATCACGATTTATGCTTATTTTTCAAAACCGCACCATTGCCATATTCATCAAATTTTTATAATATCTGCTCCTACTCAAGGCCTATACATTCTGTGAATTTAATATTCATCTGATCACAAATCTGAGAGATTTCTCGAATACCTATGACAACTGAACATAAAAGTAACTTGGTGAAGGACTACTGCTCCTATGAGATTAGGAAATTTCCAAATATTTATTTGAATGTTAATTTGAATTTATTTGAGTGAATCCATAAATGTTGTGCATTTTCGCAAAAAAAAAGCAGGGTCAACGGCGTGAAGGATTTTTGTACACGTACGTGCTGCAGCAATTGGATTGCAATCCACCTAAACTTACATCTAATACAAATCAATATGTCCTGTAAGTCTGCGAAATGTCTGGTCAAAACACTAAATATTATG
>OZ022263.1:106346683-106431683 GCA_963978885.1 Nemotelus pantherinus | reverse complement strand
ATAAGTTTTCATTCAACTTCGTGCTCTATCAGGTTTCAGTGCGCATTCAACTTTTATGGAGTAAAAGAACGGACACATAAAGAAACAAAGAATGAAAAGGACCAGGCGTTCAGAATTGCTTCGAATTGCCAGTAGATGGATTCTTTTTGATACTTAGATTGATATTCGACTCGATATAGCCCTGTGAAGGTGACTGTGCGAGATTTTCGGTAGAAATCATTTAATGTGAAAATTGCAAAAAACAAAAAAAGTATATGAAAAGTACCGGTTGTTATTAGTCACAATTAAGGTAATTGCTCGAAATTAAACTTTGGTTGGTTATAGCTGCTTTTTTGCAAGTATGTGCTATTTAAGTGCATACAATGTCATAAAATTACCTCATAAATATACGAAACTTAATACATTTGTTAAACTATCGAGCCAAAAATATTAGCATGTCTGACATTTGAAGCAGACAGCCAGCGCCCAACGTGGGAAAAGACTTAAAAATTTCTTTATAAAGGTAAATTATCCTTGATTGGTGAATTTAAATTCCATTATACGCACAATAGGAGCACAAATAACTCATCAATTCCTCATAACAAAGAATAGATAGTGATAGTATAGATAGTATATTTGAAGTTCATTATTTGCCCCATGTAAATCCACCCACAATTCCCCACTTTCCTTAGTCTGCTCGCTATCAACTCCATTTCATATCGGATTTATAATTATAACGAAGAATCGTAGGAGTCTGGCGCTTTTATTTCGTCGTTCTTTTAAATTCACAGAATACCGTATTGGCTTTAAGATTTACGCTTTCGCATAGTCCAGTCACATCCGACCATGCTATAAGCTCATGGCTGTATTGTAGTTGCTGTTTTTGAAGTATGACTGAGTCCTCGTCCTGAGACGCTAGGTTGATAATGGTGGTTGGAAGGGATCAGAGATAACTTTCGGAAATATTTCATTACTCAACTGATTAAAGTGAAGATTTGCGAAAGGCAGTATGTGTATTTGCGTGGTTAGGTTTCATTCGATTTATTAAATTGATTTTTAAAGTTATTTCAATTGTTTTTTTGTTGCATCATCTCTATACTTATCTCAATAAATTAAAAATATTTAACTTCAAAAACTGCTACACTCACCTGTAAATGATCCAATAGTGCTTCCAGTCCCCGATCACTAATCGATGAGCAACGCAAACTGAGCGAATGAACATGTTTCGAAGCTAAAGGGAATGAATGTACAATATCCAGGGCATCCTCGTCTTGTGCTCCGATCAGACACAGTGCATGAAAACCCCTTCGAACCAAGGAATTATAAAGCTTCACCCGATCCTGACTGTGAACTTGTCTTAGTTCTCTGCACTGTAATGTTGGCAGCAAGCCGGACCAAAACCGAGGACTTCGATACAAGACATCCCGCCACCGTGTACACACCTGGGCTAGGACTCTTCTATCGTAGGAGCTAAAGTACAAAAAGAACTTGCCCAGGAAGCGTTCATCCTGGAAGAGTTGTTCGAGTGTTAGGATAGGTGGAAGCTGTACCGCAACAGATCCATGTGCCGCTGATATCAGAGCATTGCTTCCTAGAGATTGATACGAGTGTCCGGACGAGTGGTGGTGCTTCCGCACTTGCTGTGGTGTGTTGGTCTGACTTTTATTTCCGCTGCTCCCACTCGCTCCTGACTGACTGCTGATTGACATTTGCCTACAACTTCCGCTACTATTGCTTGCGGTGCCGCTAGACATGCTACACTGGCTTATTGACGATCCGATTGGACTGTTGGAACCACTGCTGCCGCAACTACCTGCTGGAATCGGCACTCGACTGGGTTTCTCCGGGCAATTGGTTATTGAGTTGCTTGGATTACTATTGTGATTACTACTGCTACCGCCGCACAAAGCATTAGTCACACGTTCCATAACGGACGTTTTGCCGCCATGATGATGCTTGGATCGCAGACCCAATCCATTGATCCGTTTCGAGAGTTCTGCTGAGGCACGTTCGACCACACCCTGGGCCGATATTGATGACATTTTTAACATTTATTTGAATGGGATTGACGAACTGATGGATGTTTTGTTTGATTTATTTTCTGAATTCGTTAAATATTTGTGTTGAAATTATTTTTTTTGTTTTGCTGCAGGTGATTTGATCACTTTTTTTTTGCACCGATCGATTTGTGAAGTGTTGGCACGTAAGCGCATGATTTGTTCAACTGCATGCTGTTTTGTGGAAGAATGATAATGCTGAATGATACTTGTTCGAGGTAGAAAGTGCTAAGTATTTAAGACTAGATACAAAGTAACGAAGAATTGATTTATTCATCGTATTCAACTCGACATCTCTTTATTAAAGTAAAATAAGTAAAGTAATCTCACAGCAACCCTTTTTGGGTCGAGGGGTTGAACCTGGCAGAGAGCTGTATTTACAAGATTACAAACAATATGAACACGAGTGTGGAGTGGTTAGTTTCACGACTCTCTTTTAACTCAAGTAACTATCCAGAGCAAGGTCAGCTAAAAGCTCGATGCGCCATCTCTCGTTGGAATCTGGATTCGAACCAGGAAGCCCACATTCCAAGAGCCAGTTCTCTACCCGCAAGACTATACGTGCTTTTTGATAAAATATAACAATTTATTTAGAAAAGAAGAAAAAAAAGAATTTCGAAACTCAGATAGCCATTTAAAGCACACTGCAATTCATTATGAAAACAATATTTTAACTAATCGAACGTTGATATAGCGGACTTTTGACAATCGTAAATTAATCAATAAGTCATTAATGGCCGAACTTGGTTGCATCTGCTTAACTGTTCATACACAGCTGGTTTTGATACGATGAATCATCCATACCACCATTTTATCAGCTAAGTTTGTGCGAGCTGAGATAAAAAGTAAGTAGGTGGTCTAAGTAGCTCTCTCCTGGTGTAGACACTCCACAGATATAAAAAAGAATGGATTAGAAATCGCAGTTGAGAAATGATCCAATTTTCAACCTTCTGCTTATTGGTGTGAGAATGAGATACGAATCTGTGAGACAAGCCAAACCAGCATGGGAAAACATTGGACAATTGTATGAGCTCCCTACACCTTGCTTTCATTAAATGTATATATGTGCATGTACATGAATGCTTAATGCAAGAGCATTTCTACCACAAATTAGTCATCTCCTTATGCTTAAACTCACTTAAGCATAGTACTGAGTTCGATTTCACGTGAAATTTTCATACAAAATTTCACGTGAAATCTGCTTCGGCGAAAATTTAGCTTGAAAATAAGCAAGAGTTGTACTAAGTTCTTAGCATGAAAAGTTGCTTTGAAGTTGCTTTCGCGTTGAAAACGTAGATGGCACTGAAACATGTCTCCAATCATTTGTCTCCAATTTAGATTGTGCAGCTCATTCTTTCGAGCTAAAAAGTGACATTTGGTGTTTCAATTTGAAAATGGAGCAGTGCAAATGTCTTTCCAATAAGAAAATCGATCGAAAAGTGAAATTCTTGACATTTTATCCGTCAGAAATGAGCAGTGTCTCTGCTTTTCTCCATTGCCAAAATTTTCACTCGAAAGAATGACCAGATAATGGAGACATGTCAAAATTTCAAGTGAACTCGAACTCAGTACTATGCTTTATGCGATTATTGATCTCAGATACCTGTGTACAATCACATAAAAATTTGGTCACAAATAGATGAATCAAACTGCTCTAATATTTATATGCATTTACATACTAGATACAACATATTAACGCAATATTAACATGCATTGCACATTTTTTGTGCGTGCATAGTCTGCAAAACAAACGCCTTTTATCCGATTTTACCCTACAATCAGAAAAAACACATGTGAATTTTGACAAGACTTTGCTCACCGCGTGGAAATTGGCTTTACTTTTTCACATGCGACGCTAGCGTTCCTACTCTGGTCTACGCATCATAGCTTTCCTCGAAAATATGGGGAGAATTAGAGCTTTTCGGTGCTGAGTGCGGTAGAGAGGGGTGTATTGAGCAAATTTTTAGTGAGAGAGCAGCGTTGTGCGTATATTAAAAAAGGCTAACTCACCCATGGGTACATGCATTTTATATTAATGATTCTATTAGCCTGATTAAACCCTGCTATTCGTCATCACCTGTCCATGGAATCTATCAACGAAACTTTTCGTACCCAGCAAACCACAAAAACGCACAATGCTTTGAAGTCACCCTACATATCAATGGCCTTAAATAAAAATTGTTAAAGAGGCAGTTGAAAAAAATAATAATAGAATAGAGCTAAAAAAAGTTATTTGGTTCTAAAGTATCAATACCAGCTGTGTATTGGTGGTATAACAACGTAATCTAGGTGCGAGTAGCAGAAACCTCGAAGAGAATAGGTCTGTTTCCGTACTTTCAGCAAAATGCAGCAGTAACAGAATTTGGCAGCTGGCTTCTTTTTGCTGCAAAATTTGACTTGCATTTGGCTTGCAGCAAAAGTACGGAAACGACTTGCTGCGAATCTATTTTAATATATTATAGTAGATTCAAGTACGGAAACAGACCTAATGTGGTTGAAGTATGGTCGGCATGAGCAATGATGGCAAAATTTCCAAATTTCAAGTAACTCTCCCTTCACATTATGCAACCAAAGTTAATAGAAACTCTTAATATCAAATGATTTCAATAAAACTATCTCACAACTTTACATACAAAGTGAATATTTATAATCTTTATCATTTCAATTTCTTCTTTCTTTTTAATATTTTATCATTTCGAGTCCAGACGTACTATTCCCTTTGCCTGTCAAAAATCTCATTAGCATTTTGAAGAAGGAAAATAACGTAAAACAAGAACATTTGCTTTGCATTATTCAAAAAATAAACCACTGGTTGTTTGAAACTGACGAAGGAAACGGTTGCAAAGAACCAAAAAAGAGAAGTTCGATGGACCTACATTTCTAAGCAGAGTCGCGCCAAGTCAAATATAAAAAAATTGATGGAAATAGTTTTTATATTTTCAGAAACCGTCACACAATTATTCTTGTTTACTTGTATAAGGACTTGCCGCGAACATGGAGTGGAGTGCTAGAAAGAATAAAAAATAACTACAACAAAACAATGAAAGTTATTTCACAGCCAAGCCGAGCAGAGAGATCTATTAGTCTCTCCTATTTCTCCTATAAAGGATTGTAGACTATGGAAAGAATATTTGATTGAAACAGTCATCTAAACATGAAATGATTTGCTTTTAGTAATCAAATTCATTTCACACTCCCGAAAGGCCTAACATCTAACAACCTAGACAAATAATTACCCCTTAAAGCTGCATCTAGCGCACATTGAAAAAATAATGATATTAAATGGCACAGAAACATGTTGCAGGAGAAATGAGATTCTTTTTATCATAGGAATGCAGTCAAAGATGCGACAAAAATTCTCTACTGCATGTTACTCTACATCAGATTGTCTCGTTGCCTACACACAGTTGCCTGTGGACGGGTTTCTGAATGAACATGATGACGGAGGTTTTGGTCATTGGCAAAAGATCTCCCGAATTTTCTCTTTTCACTTGGCATAGTGCCAAGAGAAAATCGCATTACTCTGTTGCCACGGGCTAAAAGTCTTTTTTCATCCTGTACGAGAGAAATCCTCGTTGGAATCTTTCACTTAGTGCAAACCGAATTGACACTTGGAGAAACTTTCACAGACATTGAATTCGCTCTATCTCTGAATCCATAAGATATTTACTCCCTCTTGACTCCACCCACTCTACGATTTCAACTTTTGGGTATATGTTATGCCAATCGGGTTCAGGACACGTCCAGGGATAGAATAAAAGCAAAGTTCCCAGAAATAACAATTCGCTACGCTCGAAGAAAGCCATGGAATCAAGTGTAAGTATGTCTCCTGGGAAAAATCGATTAATCTCCTTTCTACCTCGAACGTTGAAATGTGATTTGCTTGCTTTTTGCACATTGTAATATGTTGCACAGTGGATTTTAATATGGATTTGAATTTATATTTCACATCACCAAAGCTTACATTTTATTCGAAATCACTCAACAGATCCGACGACTTAGACATTGTTCGTCGCGCCTTTACAGATTATTATCCTGATTTTCTGTCGTTTCAATATCAACACACTCTTCTCTGCTGCCCTAAGTTCTCTAACCAGTTGACGACGTTCCTACGCCGTCCTACAACGGCACACTGAAATTGCACTTATGAACAGACTTTTGTTGGCCGTTCACCCACATCTACATACGTGGCTCCAAGTATGGGCGACGGAGCACTGTTTCCAATCCATATCCTTTCAGCGCACACACGATTCAACCATCCGACTGAGCAAGCGAACTAATGAAATAATGTCGGTAACTCAATTAAGCTCGAATGAATGCATTATCCTTTCTATAGAAAATTGCACCGTTTCGCTAGCAAATCACAGCCACGTACCGTTATTCTACGACCAATTCCCACAATATACCACCTTCAGTACGCGTATGAGCCATAATACAACAGCCTGATGATTTCGGGCAATCTGACAGTATTTTAATTTTGGGGTAAAATCGATTCAAATCGTATTCATTGTCAGGAAGGATAGTGACGAGTGGTTCGACAGTTGGGGTTCACAAATAGCGATTAGAAATTTACTTAACTACTCCCGAATACAATTTAACCGAACAAGATGCGAGTTATCAACAACAAAAATATACTAGACGGCAGACATCATTTGCTACAACTCATCCTTGACGATTCGAGTGAAATGTGCATGTACAAAGTGATAACTTTTCCGACGTAATATCTCATTTTAAATAAATATACTTTTCGTTATGAATCACTGAAATAATCTTTAGATCTTTTTCACGCATACGAATAACATTTTCGCGCCGTTGTCTATCACAAATGTCACACCGAACAACAGATTCGATTGGGATCTGTTTCGACGATATACTTTCGCAACGAATTATAGAACTCGAACTGAAAAGTGTCTACTACACATTGCCCGTTAGTGTCGAAGATTCTGAAGAGTCGAATCGGTCGGTACGACCAGAACACTAATATCGGACAGCCCGAGCTAGCCAATGAGAGATATTCTGAAGAATATTGTGGGGAAGTTTTCTTTGCATCCGAACATAGCGGTAAATATCTAGGAGATGCAGAGCAGACGAACTGGCGACATGATGCGCACGAGTACTTTTAAGAGTGTTATGTTTCTCCATTATGTGTAAACGAAAGTAGTCAAAATAATTTTCCCATTATTTCACCCACTCTAGCAGCGCTTACCGTCATCAATGTGCAGATTTCGTGCAGGCTGTTCAGATGCATGGAGTTGAATGAGTAAGCAGAATTAAATAGTAAGCAGGTGAGATTTTGTTCACACTTTTGATGGGTCTGGGAGCAGCTGCAGGAATTCGGGATGGGTCTGGAATTATATACATACATTAATTATGTGCTTTTGAGGTTGTCGGAATTATATACATTAATGGTGTGCTTTTGAGGATATGTACAACCAATGTTAGTTTAGAGTGGCTCAAATTTAAAATTATGCTGACTTTATTGGGACATGAAGGAAGATGAGCCAAATATTCATGTCAAAGCACTTTGGATTTCACTGCAACGTCAGCGTAATATCGGTTTTTATTTTTATTAGGAAGTATTTTCAAACAGCTGTGTAATCAACAAGAATTTAATATAAACTCCACATTAATAATACTGGCAGTTACAACATTCTTATTGCTAGATAGAATATAAGTCGAAGATAGTCAGCTCCTTCACCCTCAAATGCATGATTTTTTGTATGCATTGTTATAAATAGTAAACAGCGTGCAGAATATAATCGATCTATAGTCTTGTGCTTTAATTGCTTTCTCCGAGTTTATTTTGTTTTTGCGTATTATCTACAACATGAAACTGTGCAAAAATAGTTGCAAAGAGAGATCTGTTGGGTTAATATTATCAATTTACTGGTTTTTACAATATTTTATATAGAAAACATCAGTTCAAACAACGATTTCAGTTCAAAGAACGTACTATTTCGCATTTTGATTTTAATCCATGGTTAAATCCTTAGTAGCCATGCTATCTTTTTGGATATTGTTGGCCAATGGATAGGTATATTCATACTAGCATTTCGGGTGGAATACATTGTAACGGTCAACCATATAATAGGTATGACACCGTCAGCACCTGACCCTCAAGTACCGACGTCCGGTCTAAATCTTTACTCGTCAATCGAATAAACAAATTCAATACTATTCCCAATAATATTCATATTACTGCAATAAACAAAGTCAATAATATTCTCAATATTAGGCGCGTTTTTTTGCTCCTCTATCCAGCGGAGAGTAGAATGAGAGTAGAGTAGACGCATTGAAAACAACAACACTCCTACACCAGTGAATTCACTGGTGTAGGAGTGTTGTTGTTGTTTTCAATGCGTCTACTCTACTCTCATTCTACTCTCCGCTGGATAGAGGAGCAAAAAAACGCGCCTATTATTCATCTTACCGCATCATGAGTTCTCATCTGCAACCATCATATGTTTATCTTTCAATAATATAAATCTTCATATGGGGCATTTCACGTGAAGCGGACAACGTTCATATTGTGCATAATTGTACTTCTAGAATATACGAACGTGGGCGCACAAGTTTTTGTTTCTATGAGGTTTAGTTGCCGAGTTATGGACTTCTGAACAATTGACGAAATTAATGAAAAGTTTTTTTGGAAGCGGATTCTGGGATTCAAAACAAAATCTAAAAAACATTAAACATACTGTTTGGCATAAAAAATTAGCTGTTCTTTTTAATTTTGAAATTAGATTTGAAAAGCAATTTTTTTCCTCTGTAAAACCGGAAGTAGACACTTCGACTCGTAATTTGAACAATTTGGACCTGGTAAATTTTGTTTATTTTTATAACAAAACAAAGCTTCAAGTATACTTATTTTATCATACAAGTTTTAGAATGGGATGGCCAGTAGTTCAGGAGGTAGGTGAATTTCAGTACATAGAAATCGCTTGGAGCGTGGTACTGGGAGCTTGTTTATGATAGCTAGTGAGTGTGAAAGCATAATATTTGTAGTAAAACTTTTATATATCACTTATATCACTTACATATAGAAGATAAAATATTAAAAATTACTAATGCTGATTTACTTACTTGTACTTAAGGGTCAGGTGCTGGCGGTGCCATACCTATTATATGGTTGACCGTTACAATGTATTCCACCCGAAGTATGCTAGTATTAATATACCTATCCATTGGCCAACAATATCCAAAAAGATAGCATGGCTACTAAGGATTTAAGCATGGATTGAAATCAAAATGCGAAATAATACGAAAAAATGAATTTATTTCAAAATTTTTACAATTTTACTCTCGTTTCTTAAAATAGTTATTTTTTTAAATACTAGAGGTGTTGCTACGATCAATTTTTTTCTGCAGGTTCCACATACGTACACATCAGACGAATATCTCCACTTTTCTGCTAATATTCTTGGAATTTTACTTAGGTCTTTAACCTTGCGATCAAATATCAAATCGAAAGGATTGAAATATCGATAGCCGCACGGAGACATAATACACACAATTAAGACTATTTATCTTTTCAACGAAAGTAATAGTCACTGCAAACGCTGAGCAATAACTCAAAAAATAACGGACAATTCGAAATGGCTTGCCGCCATATGTATCACATAAGCGTCATATGTATTAAGTAAGTTTCGATGAAAAAATAAAACCTTTTTCAGCTAAAAGATGGCATTACTAATCATTTTTCGACATCATTTTTTGTTTTTGAGCCAACTAGCTGACCTAAGCAAGCTCTCGGTACCACGCACCATGCGACTTCTATGTACTGAAATTCACCTACCTCCTAAACTACTGGTCAACCCATTCTAAAACTTTTATGATAAAATAAGATAAAATAAATATACTTTAAGCTCTGTTTTGTTATAAAAATAAACAAAATTAACCTGGTGCAAATTATTCAAATTAAGAGTTGAAGTGTCTACTTCCGGTTTTACAGAGGAGGAAGAAATTGTTTTCCAAATCGAATTTCAAAATGAAAAAGAACAGCTAATTTTCTTTACCAATCAGTATGTTTAATGTTTTCATATTTTGTTTTGAATCCCAGAATCCGCTTCCAAAAAAACCTTTCATTAATTTAGTCAGTTATACAGAAGCCCATGACTCGGCAACTAAACCTCATAGAAACAAAAACATGTGCATCCACGTTCGTATCTTCTAGAAGTACCATTATTTACAATATGAACGAAATCCAGAACCTCGACTTTTTTTCGTTGTCCGCTTCACGTGAAATGCCCCATATGTTTATCAAAACATATTTGTTCAAAACGAAAAGAGCTCATGTTTATCAATAATAAGATCCAAGCGAAATTCGCACGGATCAAATTACAGAAATCGCATTTAGCAATTCTGCAACCTCAGTAGTTTGCAACCCTATATAAGTCAGATTCAATCAAGGTTAGAGAGTGTGTTTCGATCCATCAGTCTCAAAGTTGAATCAAGGAAGTTTAATCAAGCCAAGTCTTTTCGTCCAGTATAGCAAAATCAAAGTGCAAAACAAATAAACAAAAACGAAATGTTAAAAGTGATTTGTGTTAAAAGGGACAGAGTCCTTATTCGATATGACGACAATCTAACAGTATTATTTAAAACCCATTACAAGATTAATGGAGTATTATGCTTAAGGTCCAACTATAATGGACTTTGATTAGCTTATGCGAGCGCTGAAACTGAACGAATATTCACTCATGGTCTGTTCGCGTACCTGAATCTATTATAAAATGTATATTAAAATAGATTCGCAGCAAGTCGTTTTTGTACTCTTGTTGCAAGCCAAGTTTTGCCAGAAAAAAAGGCAACTGCAAAAATCTATTGCTGCTGCAGTACGCGAACAGACCTTCACCTTGATCTCGATCGGTTAATTTGCCCATAAAAGAATTAAGTGAAGCTTCATGAAGTTGCGTCAGAGTGGTGAATATGAATTTAAATTTGCAGGCATATGAGATCAACTGAAATGAGCATTTATGCAATATATTTGAATAGATTTTTGCTGCAATTGAAATATAGTTGTCTTCATAGCTTGCTAGCCCTGTTGCAAGAATCGTAGAAAATTGTAGCTGAGCTGAACTTCGGTACTTTGTTGTAGATTATTAGATCTATAACGGTGGGCTTGGTGCAAGTTCTTAATATGTACTTATATTCAAATGAGTGTACGAAAGAAATATTTTTTTGCGCAATATTAGTATGAGACCGAAATATATTTAATCAACAAGGTTTTTACTGCTGAAGATGCTGATTTTGTATGAAAATTTCACGTGAAATCGAACTCAGTACTATGCTTAATGTAGAAATCGAAATAATTCGCCACGATCATGTGCGACTAGATGGCAAACAGATCAATGAGTTGATTGAACTGTTTAGCAAAGAACAGTATCTCGAAGCGGAGGATAAAATCGAAAAGGTTCTGGTAAAAAGCTTGAAGGAGTCGAAACTGCAAAATACTAGGTCTGTTCGCGTACCTGAATCTATTATAATATATTAAAATAGATTCGCAGAAAGTCGCTTTTGTACTCTTGCTGCAAGCCAAATTTTGCAGCAAAAAGAAGCCAGCTGCCAAATTCTGTTACTGCTGCAGTTTGCTGAAGTACGCGAAAAGACCTACTGAACAACTAATCGACGTAGCACCTTGATCGAAGATAAAGCCGATGATCTAGGTAGTTTCTGCATTTAATTGATATGAGTCCTTTGTTTGTTGTTTCTGTTCAATTTTTTCCATGCGTCCTTCTTTTTCTTATCCACAGAATGTTAAAGTTAGTAGCAATACGGATATCGAAAATCTGCGACTCGAAGATGTCAAAGAAGCAGCAGAACAAAAAGAGAAAATCATCCCTAGCTCGACGACGCAACCTGCTATGATGCTAACGATTCCACCGCCCATTATCTTGTCGACTATGGAGTATTGAAAACGACAAAACAATTCTAATCGAATTGCCAATTGCTTTATGCCAAAGTCGACTTTTGTTTCAAATGGCATTAATTATATATATATATATTATTTTTTATTTTATTTTATTAACCAAACAAGGTATAAACAATGCAAGAAAATATTTGAAATAAATATGTGTAAACGAAAAAATTAAATAAATTAAATAATTAATAAATCAACCAATAACAATTGATAAAGAACAAACAAATAAAACAATGACATATAGCTTAAGATAAGGGGTTATGGATGGCTTGGGAAAGGGAGGATTTGAAGGAGAATTTGGAGATCGTTGGGGAATACAGAAAACTTATACTGTTAAATATTCTGCAGCATCTATTTACCGGCTCATTAGCTGCGTAAGTAGTGGAATGTGGATATTCTTTAAGTAAACGAGAGGACCTGGGTTTCTTACAGGGTTATTTAATACCAGTTTACTATTCAGGAATTCAACTTTGATAACGCCTCTAATGACGTCGAATGTGAAGCAGGCCGAAATCATTTTTCTTCTGGATGCAAGTGTTAATAAGTTTAGATGACCCAGTCGAAACTCATAAGGAGGAAGGGTATTAAAATCGTAAGGATTGTATAGTTCTCTCAATGCGAAAAGCAAGAACTGTTTTTGTATGGACTCGAGTCTGTTACTGTGGGTTTCAAAAGCCGGATTCCAGCAGATAGAGGCATATTCGAGAATGGGGCGTACAAGTGAGATGTATAAGGATCTTGTGACCCACAGGTTACGAAATTCCTTGGAATCCTAGTTGTCAAGCCGAGTTTCTCATCCAAGATAACACCAAGGTCAACAAAGTTTTCAACTCGGCCTAACAAATTATTGCCAAGGAAGTATGTGTTATATGAGACCGTGCATTTTCGGGAAAAACTAATAACCTGGAACTTAGCAATGTCGAGAGAGAGCTTATTTTCATTGCACCAATGATCAAGTGAATTAAGTTTAGATTGGAGAAAGAGTGCATCGGATTTAGATTTAATGATGTGATACACTTTGAGATCGTTGGCGTAAAGTAAATGAGGTATATTTGCTAAGACGTCAGATAGGTCAAAAATAAATATATTAAAAAGGAGTGGACCAAGATGGCTAGCTTGTGGTACACCGGAGGTTACAGATATATATTTCGATAAAACTCCTTGAAATTTTACCAATTGCGTTCGATTTCGGAGGTAATAAGTCAACCAGCTATACAAAGATCCGGCAAGTCCGAGTTTCAAAAGCTTTGAAATTAAGACAGGGTGGTCAACTCTGTCAAAAACTTTACTGAAGTCTGTATACACTCTTAAAAGTGGGTCTAAAATTAATTCTATGATAATAGGAAATATATTCATTTTTCAGTTTAAAATAACGAATCACAATTTTTTTTACACATTGGATGTGTATTTTTGGCTTTTACGTCATATCAGCTGAATAATAAATAGTATTTTGTAAACCTTAGCAAAAAGAGTGTAAATTTATTACTTCGCTGCTCACATTTACACAAAAGCTGTAAAATTGTATCATTTGCTCGAATTTCACTTATTATTGATGTAACATTGTAACTGCACGAGTCTGATATTTCGCGATCGTTGCTTACATTTGAATAGCAGCAGTTAAGTGCAAAGTGTAGTCTTTTCTTTTCGTATAATAAGTTTAGAAGTGTAGATATAAGCTAATTAGAAGTGAAGCTATAAGCTAATTAGGTGTCCTATAAGTGTTATAAATTAATGTACATATGTGTATATACAAAATTAAAATAAATTATAAACTTAAAGAAATTGCAACAAGTTTTTATATTCCACATTTAAAGTTACCTATTTACAGTCTTTTGATAATATTTAATTATGGAGCAGTAGTGTGTGTTATAGCACTTCCCTATCTTAAGTGTGTGGCTTTTGGATCATGAAACTTTTTTAATTGCAATTTTATTGAAATTGAAACTTCTATAGAGGCTTGCTGAAATTCCTGCTTAAGTACTGTATACTTCCTAAAATTGTTCGAAATAGTTTTCGATGTCATTTGTTTGATAAAACAATCTTTATTATAGCTTTTGTAAACAATTTTAAGGATATTCACGAATAAATGGTGTAGTAAATATTATCCTAAAAGACTCGTAAAAAGTAGCTTTTGCTACATAAATTTCATGCGTATTAGTCCAAAATTTACGTCTTTTTAGGGTAAAACTACACAATTTGCTCGTAAAAAAAAATACACATTTAAGACGTAAAATATTCTTTGTACGCACTTTTGTCAATCTATCTATAATAGTAGGAAACCAGTTTTCTACTATTGTAAGGGTAAAATTCATCCAACATTTTTTGGAGTGTAGACTGCTTCAATTTGGTATCCTTTCTCCATTTTACACAGAATGCCTGGGATTAGGACTGTCAAATTTGTGGTAGTTGAGCGACCTTTTCTAAAACCATGTTGATGCTCGTTCAGACGGGAGTCAACAAGTGGAGAAAGTTTATCGTAGACAATCTTTTCAAAAAGTTTCGGAATTGAAGATAAGATGACAATGCCCCTATAATTTCCGATACAGCGTCTATCACCATTTTTGAAGATGGGTGTGACATACGGAAGTTTCCAACAGGATGGAAAAACTCCAGACGAAAGTGATCTGTTGAAAAAAATATGCAAGGGAGTTACAAGCTGCTCTACACATTTTCGCAAGAAAGTTGGAGGAATTAGATCGGGTCCAGGGCCTTTGTTGCAGTCGATTTCCGAAATAGCTTTATGTATTTCATCACGTGAAATTTCTAAGTGGCTGACCAAAGCTGTTGGAGCGGAATGAGAGCAAGAAATGTGTGAGTTTGGTGGGTCTGATGCATTAAAAACAGTCTGAAAACTACATAAATCACAAATCTCATTGGGAGAGGAAGAAGTGATATTATTAAAGAACATCGACGATGGATAACCAGTAGTTTTTCGCTTCACATTTAGAAAATCATGAAATTTTTTCGGGTCGCGGATTATATTTTCGCCGGTAGTCTTAATGTAGTTGTCATAAGCCTCGTGGAACTTTGTTAAAAACTGCTTAGCTATTTCATTATATTTTTCCTGAACAGCCGAACTAACGTCAATATTGTTTTTAATCCGCTTACAAAGTTTGTTCCTGCGATTCCGTAAATGACTAATGTCCCTATCAAGCCATGGCTCAGAGAGTTTATTCTTTTTCTTTATCTTTGGTACATATCTCTCAACGGCATCAAATATTTTGTTGTAAAAAGTAGAAATGGCTTCCTCAAGGTCTAACGTTGAAACAGTATTCGTCCAATCTATAGAGTCAAGAAAATGGTGAATGCTTTCATAATTAGCATTACGAAAGTCATATACAATTGAATTATTGTACGTTCTTAAGTAAGTAGAATCAGGAGTGGCAAGTTCAACTGAGAATGCTGTATGGTGCGAACTATTACAAAAAAGATGTTCTATGTCATTAGTTGGAATTACCACTACTTCGTCATAAGCGTTAGTGAGCACAAGATCTACCCAGTTACCGTTTTGGTTGGGAGCCGGACAAACTTGCTGCAAATCATTGCCATAGAAGGTACTCATAAGGTTAAAGTCGTTGCGATCTGAAAGGTTTACAGGGAGCAGGTAAGTGTCATTTTCATCGGGAATGAAGTATAGATTGGGGCGATTGAAATCTCCCAGGAATATAACTTTGTCCTTTTCGTTTAGGGATGATACGAAGGAAAGTACAGATTCGCATAAATGGTTGTATACCGATTCGTCGGATCTGGGTGAAATATAAACTACACCAATGTAAATCGATGTATTATTCAAAGAGATTTGAACAATTAAGTGCTGGAACATTACGTTTGGTGTGATATCGATGCGCTTGCTTGGAAATTCGTTGCTCACAGCAATTAAGATACCACCTCCTCGCGTTTGGCCTGTAGTAGTCGCGATCATCTCTGTAAATGGTCCAGCTACTGCCAAGAATTTCTTCGTTTGTATGAGAATCATTAAGCCAAGTTTCCGTGAAGGCAAATAAATTGAATTGGCATGATTTGGCGTCAAGAAAAAGTTTAGATAGTTTACCTCTTATACCACCACAATTGTGGTAAAACAGTTTGAGGTTTATGTGTGTTATGTTAGGAAAAATTCCTAACAGAATGGTCTGGTCTTTGAGGAGATGCAGACTTCGTCAAGTTATTAATCGACATTGAAGTTCCCGTTGCCGCAGTGGATGCAACATTTGCAGTCCTTTTGTTATGGTTTCTCAATGGGCATATATTCACCGCGCTGTTACAAGCTTTTAGAGGAGAGGAAATACTAGAATCAGGCGATTTCAGCATCTTGGTACGCACCCATTTCACATGAAGAAGATAATCAGCAAGTAATAACATACAACAAATGAAGTGAGTAATTTTCAAATCTTTTTACGATTCAACGGTGTACGGCTCAGTACATTAGCAAAAAGAAGGCTTCAAACAACAAGTAAGCATTAGGTCTGTTCGCGTACTGCAGCAGCAACAGATTTTTACAGCCGGCTTCTTTTTGCTGCAAAGTTTGGCTTGCAGCAAGAGTACAAAAACAACTTTCTGCGAATCTATTTTAATATATTATAATAGATTCAGATACGCGAACAGACCTATTATAAACAAATATTTGTGCTTGCGGTTCAATTTTCAACAGTCGGTTCAGGAACAAATAATGACCCTTATTTGGTGTTATTCCGTTTAAATTACTATTCTTCAATTTTCTGTAACATTTGAAACCAAATATTTTTAGCTAAAAACCTATTTTCCCTGTAGAAGTTAGATATATTTTAATTTCTTGACATATCGATATGTCCATGGCAATAGCATGCTCTATTTTTAAGCGTTTATCAGTCTTAGACAGCTCGATAGACATTGAAGAATAGGACAGATAATCCATGAAATATAGATATATATCAAGATATTGAAATACAATTAGCTTCTAAAGGGAACATTGTCTGAAATATAAATAATTATTCAACAATAGCTGTAAAGTATACATTAAATTGATTATAGTCAGTTCAATTTACAGTCTCGTTACTGTGTGCGTTATATCATATAAAAGTTTTAACGCGTGTTGGTTGAATTACAGTCGGAGTTGAAAATCGTAAAGAAAATAAAAACTAAAAATACAAAGTGTAACACGCTGTAACAACATCAAATACACTCACTCATTAATTGAATAGTATACTCACAGGCAAAGTCAATATATGTATATTGTTTTAAATTTGGATAAGCTTTAGTAAACTTTTAAAATATAGAGCTTTTGTAAACTTTTGAAATGTAAACTTTTGTAATGCAAAGCTTATGTTAAAACAGCCTTAAGCTTTTAGAATTTTGCTATATAAGCGTAAGCACTACTGCATTAAAGGTACTGTTCTGAATCAACTGCGTTGGGAGTGATATCCTTCGGCCGTCCTCCAGACCTTTTGACTTCAAATAGTTAGTATTGATTTTTTGACTAATAAAATACGTGACACTTGAAATAAAAATTGAGTTTTGTCCAAAGAGTAGAAAGAGAATAATGTTCTCTTTCTACTCTTTGGACAAAACTCAATTTTTATTAGTCTTTTTAGACACATGACAAGACAGATGTTCAGGTGCAAGAAATTATAAGTTTATAGAGGGTGGAAATTATTATTTACACCTATATTTGAAGGATGATTGAAGGAAACACAATCAGTTCTTATGGAAACATTGAATGACGCAAAAATGTTAAATGTTAACAAAGTACAAAATTTTTTATTTGATGCCTGTGATTTTCATGTATTATCAAAATTAAACTAAAATGCATATTTTCATGTAATATACTAATTGCAATAACGGGTAATTAAAAACCAAGTATATTTAGTATTAATAGACTAGATTTATTATTTCGAAGCATAATGTAATAAACAAAATTTCAATATTTATTATAATTTAACGATATTTCTTTCATAAAACAAAATGTTAGCAAGTGCCATTAAAAGTAAACAATTCATATTAACATAATTAAAAACGTAGTAAAAAGTAATGTTGTAAAATGTAAAGCATAACGGTTCTACGAAACAAAATAAATATCACCAAAATAATATCACAGATTTGAATTCACAATGATTAAGAACAAACAGTATACATTAATTTAATGTTGCAAGCTTCCTTTTTTGTGATCTAATAAATGTATCACTCTTTCCTTTACAATAATTCTTTAAAAATATATTTGCCCATGTTGATGAAAATTTTTGCAAGAACGTAGACCATTTGGTGCTACAGACTTTACAAGCTTCACAGTCATAAAACTCTAATTTTTATTTATCAAATGCATAATAAAGCTTTTCTGGTGTAATTGTTGCCAAAAATTGGACTCGAATTCATTTGATATAACCGTCTGCAATATTTGGTAAGACATGTATGACATGCTTATTGTTACTTCAGACGGGTATTTATTGACATGTAAGAAAAATGTTCATCGGCAACAATTTTCATATCTTTGTCAGAATTGAAAATATCGTAACATATTTGGCATTTATTTGCTGCTATAATTTTACAAGCTACGTAGCCTGCAACATAAATTAAACTATTTTTACAATCTACGCTTATGTCTACATTAAAACTATTGTCAATTATTTCATCTATAATTTCCGTATCATATAAAATTTCTTTCCGGTTGCCGTCTTCAATATTGACATTAAAATCTCTAAGGTTAATTCTGCCCTTTTGACTGAAATGCAATTTTAAAAAAGATGTGATTTTAGTTTTTTTCTCAGATTCTAAAATTTATTGAACTGAAATATTATAATTTGATCCACTCATTTGTCGATACTGAGAAAATATAAGTTCTAGTGGGTCCGTTTGAAATTTACCAAGCAGAACGAAAGAAAAATTACTCTGAAACTGAAATTAATGACGTTGTTGTTAAACTAATTGCTGCCATTGTTTGACTGGTTAGTTTTCCCTTGAATATGGATAAACTTTCGATTGAAGTTAAGCTGCCCGAAGACTTCAACCAAGACGAAAATTGCTTTAAATATTTAATAGGCGTGTTTTTCCGCAGAATAGAACAATACCGCAAAAAAACGATCTAGCACAAAACAGCAGTGATATTCTTCAATGAATATGTTTTGTTGACAGAAGTTCAACGGCCGTAACTGGTCCGGTAAAAACTGACAAATAAAAGATTTGCATGCCGAAATCTTTAGCAAGTTGATTCAAGCTAAATTTTCCAAAGAAATACTCTGATGAGATAATTCCTGCGGGAAGCTTAGTGGCAAAGAAAATTTTGAGACTCTGGGATTTAGTTTGGAGTGTGCCCATAGCCATAAGTTTCAGCCAATCAACATTAGGAGGCAATCAGATAATAAAATCTTATGCAGGCAGAAACGCAAGAATTTCCTTTAACTTATTCGATGGACACTAAGGATTTGTTTCATGTAAGCACAATAAAGGCTTTCAGTAAAATAAATATCATGAAACTCCTTCGATCGCCCCCGTACGAAGCCTAACACAGATCTTCGATCCAGTTTCTTCTATAGCATACTTACCAATAAATGAGTCCTCCTCACATTCCTAGTTCTGCTGCCTGTTAACACAAATAAATTTTGATTAAATTTGTGAAAAATTTGTTCATTGTATATTACCTTTGATGTTTATATTGTTTTCCCGCTCGATGAACTTGACGTATGAGTTTCCTCATTTCTCCTTTAGGTGGATCTCGTGATTCTCTTTAGCCCATAGAAAAACTTCACTGTGCGGGCTGGTCGAGAAAAGGTACATTAGGTCCGCCATCTTGCACGTTAATTGCTTTTTCGACTGGCCTTCTATATGACGGCTATGATTAAATACAATCTTCTGAAGTCAATGTCGGAGGAAAAAGTTTTGAACCGCTTTTGTACAAAGGACAGGCATCTTCGTTTAGAGTAGTTAGTTTTTTATATGTGAATAAAATGTCGCTTTTTACTCTTTTGTTAGATGACTCAACAATTTAAAATGTTGAATATTTACCACAGCTATGCAAATGTATATAAATGCATGGCTTGTGTATGAGCAAAAAAAACCAGTTCTACATCAATAGAACATTTATTAATTACAGAAGAACGTTTTCCCTGTCATAAACCTAAAAAAAACTTCAATTTTCAATGTTTAAATTTATATAGGTAACATGTGTAAAAATATTTACACATACGAATTAGTTTATTTGTCATTAATTATTAGAAATTATCTGCAGTTCTCATTTAAGTCTACAGTATTGTATATTACGCTTTTGGCATGATTAGATACCACATATCTTTTATTGATTTCTACGTTTTTTTTATTGCCCTTTTAGCTTCTTTTCGAACTTTCATCTTATAGATTTTATATGTTCTCATTTCGTTTTTGTTATATTATTTGAGTGTTTTGTCTATGCTACCATTTTCAAATTGTTCTATTATTAAAAAGTAGGCACTTCTAAATTAATATATATATATATATATATATATATATATATATATATATATATATATACATATATATACATGTATATATATATATATATATATATATATATATATATATATATATATATATATATATATATATATATATATATATTTTTATATATATATATATATATATATATATATATATATATATGCAGGGTATTTGGTACTCGGAGGACACTTTTGTAAGGAGGTATTCCTTGATATATTTTGAGCAAAAAATCGTTCTACAGGGTGGTCCGGTTTTCAAAATCTGCCGAGTTACAATGTGGTCAAAAAAAGTGCTTCGGACCTGTACCCTAACTCACTTAAATCGTTATATCTTGAAAACTAATAATCACAACGCAAAGTTTCATTACTTGTTTTTTATGGAATTAAATTAACTTTAACTTGATGTCACATCCTAAATTGTAACTGTACCCGATTTTGAGATATTTACTTCAAAACACAAAATTTTGGTACTTTTACCCCGAAAATTCTGTGTTCAATGTCATTTTTCTCAGAAAACCTCATAAAAAAATGTCATGTTAATTTTATGTTTATAGGACATATTATTGGCTACTAAAGTTGCATACATATTTATGACTTAGGTTTTCGCAAGTAGTAAGCGAAAATACATATCAAATTATTATTTATTTCAACCAAACAAGGCGTACAAAAAAAACACTTACAATTAATATTTAACAATTTATATAAATTTGTACAATACACAATAATGAAAAATTTTTAAAAATATAACCATCTTTGGTAGTGAGCACCTTAGTCAGAGCAGTTTTAAACCTGGGTCGGGAAATGGTTGGGGAATAGTGTTTTGAGAAGCTATTGAATATTTTGCAACATCTATTGATTGGCTCATTGTTGGCGTAAACTGTGTGGTGCCGGTATTCATTCAGTAAACGTGTTTGCCTCGTCTGCCTTACTGATTCGTTGAAGGTGATCTTATTGGACAGGGACACAACATTGATCAAGCCCCTAATAACATCAAAAGTAAAGCAGGAGCATATGACTATCCTCCGCGAAGATAGATTTGGTAGATTTAAGAGACAGCCTGTATCTATATGAAGATAGATTATCAAATTCATAAGGATTATACAGATCTCTCAACGCAAATAGCAAGAACTGCTTCTGCACCGATTCGAGCCTATGGCTATGGACATCAAAGGTAGGATGCCAGACAGCAATGGCCGAACTAGAGCTATGTATAAAGACTTCGTGACCGATAGGTTTTTTAATTCCTTCGCACGTCTTTTGATAAATTCAAGCTGCTTATTAGCGTTGCTTAAGACTTTGTCATAGTGTAAATTAAAACGCAGCTTTTTATCCAAAGTAACCCCGAGGCCGATGACATTGTCAACATTATTGATTGCAACATTATTGAGGCGGTAATCAAAATTTATATTACTGGTTTTGCGGGAAAACTAATGACTTGACATTTACTGACATTAATGTCGAGATTATTTTGTTTGCACCACTGCTCAAGAGAAAGCAGTTTCGATTGAAGGAAAACTGAGTCTGATTTCGATATAATTGTGTGGTACATTTTCAGATCACCTGCATAAAAAAGGTGAGGGATGTCTGCTAAAACTTCAGAAAGATCCGATACGAAAATATTGAATAAAAGAGGCCCCAAGTTCTGATAAAAGTTCAATTTTTTTGGACAGGATACCCTGAAACTTAACGTACTGCGTCCTATTTCGAAGATAAGAGCCTAACCAGTTTAATAAGAGACCCGAGATATCAAATTTCTGTAGTTTGATTCGAAGAGTATCCTGATCGACACGATCAAAGCCCTTGCTGAATTCTGTGTAGATGGTATCAATTTGATGCCCTTTTTCCATGCCACAGAGAACATCTGAGACGAGAATCACGAGGTTGGTAGAAGTTGACCTGCCTTTTCTAAAACCATGTTGTTGTTCATTTAGAAGAGGTTCTATTAGAGTAGTGTACTTATCACAGACAATTTTTTCAAATAGTTTAGGCAATGCTGATAGTATTGCAATACCTCTGTAACTATCAATTGACCGGCTATAACCACATTTAAAAATCGGGGTCAGATGGACTGATTTCCAGAAGGAGGGGAAAACCCCACAAGAAAGTGATTTGTTGAAAATTAAATAAACGGGTAAGATAAGCGACTCCATGCATTCCAGTATGAAACTAGGAGGTAGTAAATCAGGACCAGGACCCTTGTTGACATTAAGATCTTTGATGGCCTTTGCAGTCTCCTCTCTAGTTAAATACATTTCACAGATGATATTTGGTGGGAATGTTTGAGAGAGAAGAATGTTAGACATGCTTGTAGATGAACAAAATACTTCCTGGAAGTGCTCAGCGAACAGGTCACAAAATTCATGAGGGCATGACGAACGAAAATTCTTGTTGTACATCGAAGTAGGGTAGCCCGAAGTTTTCCGTTTGGTGTTCACGAAATCAAAAAGCTTTTTAGGATCATGAATTATATTTGCGCCCATGATATTAACATAGCGCTCATACGCTTCACGGGATTTCGTAGGAATTCTTGAGCTAATTCATTATGTTTATCCTTGATATCATCTCTGACATAAGTGCTGGTTGTAAATACTTTGAAAAGTTTATTTTTTTGATTCCGCAAATACCTTAGATTGGCATCAAGCCATGGTTCAGATATTTTGTTTTTTCTCTTGACCTTTGGGGTGAACTTTTCAACGGCGTCAAAAACCAACTCATAGAATAATGATATAGCGCCATCTAATTCTAGCGTTGAAAAATTACTAGCCCAGTCAGCTCTGAGAAGACAATTTGTAATGCTCTTATAATCAGCATTGCGAAAGTCATATACAATCGAGTTATTGTAGGATAGGGAAGTGAACATATCAAATGTAGATAAAAACTCAACTGTGAACGCAGAGTGGTGAAGAGTGTTGCCAAAAAAATGTTCTGCTTCAACAGTTGAGTTAGCCACTACATCGTCGTAGCTATTAGTAAATATGAGATCTAACCAATTTCCATTTTGGTTAGGTGTCGGAGCTATTTGCTGCAAATCATTGCCATAAAATGTACTAACTAGATTGAAATCGCTGGAGTCAAGAAGATTAAAAGGAATGAGATTATTATCAGTTTCATCAGCAGTAAATTTTAAATTTCGGCGATTGAAATAACCGAGAATTATAATTTTATCCTCCTCATTAAGGGGGGAAATACATGTAAAATGGAAAAGAAATTGCTAATTTCAGATTGACTTAAAATATATATATTGTTTATTCAGAAAATTTTTTATATTAAATCCTCAAAGTACATATCTTATAGTAAATGAAAATATTTTTTTAATAACTTTTTAACACAAAATGGAGGCGATGCGAGCAAATGAAAAAAACACATCAAAAACAGCCTCGTACAACTTAACGCCTTTTCCGAGGAACTTGCAGCGTTCAGAGAAAAAAAAATATGCTAATGAGATGTATAATTCATAGGTGAACCAATAAAATTTAGAAAAAAAAATCAAATTTTTACATTAATATTAGATTTAAAAAAAAAATCGATTTTTTTTCAAAAAAATTACGTGTTAAGCATTGGTAAACTAATTATTTTTCCGAAATTACAAGAAAATGTAGGTTCAACGATGAGATAATACACTTTTGTACATGTGATATAAATTTGAGCCGAATAGGTTCAATATTTTTTGAGATATCTTGTACGGAAATTGAAAAAGTACTACTTTGAGAAAAACGCGTTTAAAGTTCTAAAGCTCCACCGACCTGGGGAACGCCGCGCTATCTATAACTGGCTATAACTCGAGAACTAATACGAATATCGCTTCAAAACTTCTTTTGGTATATTTTAAGAGTATTTCGAACACTTTGATGCCATAAAAAAAATCATTTTTGTTTTAGCAGTTACATGTATCTCCCCCCTTAAGAGATGAAACTAAGGTAGAAATCAATAATCATACATCATTATAAACGGCTTCGTCTGAACCGGGTGGGATGTAGAATATTCCGATGTAAATGAACCTTTGGACCAGGAAATGCGAATAATCTTGTGATCGAAGAGATTATATGAGCTGCTTTCGACTAGTTTGCTTGATAGCGAGTTACGAACAGCTACTAAAACACCACCACCTCGAGTTTCGCCAGTAGAAAGACAGTTTCGGTCCTTCCTGTAGATAGTCCAGTTACCATCTAATATTTTTGCGTTGGCGTGCGAACTGTTTAACCAGGTTTCCGTGAACGTCAGTACATTAAATTAGCAAGATTTTGAGTCAAGAAAGAGTCTATTCAGTTTGCCTCTCGTACCACCACAGTTGTGATAAAAAAGTTTGAGGCTGTTTAACGAAAACTTCTTGTTAGGAATGATAGTTTTTAAAATCATTCCTTGATTTTTGAAGGGAGAAAATATACTTAGCTGGGACATGTGAGGCAAAGGTGCTTAGCTCTTTTTTCACTTGGTCAGCTGTTATGCCAAGTTGCTCATGATACCCAACAATAATAGTATGAAAAGCCAAAAAATCTATGGGAAGACCTTTCTGTTGAATCATGACTTTAAGATGAATCTTCGTTTTACCCTCGAAACAAGCAGAGTCAGTGGCTTTGTCCATGTAAGCAAGGTAGAGGCGAACGTTTTCATAGAATTTCTTATCCCTTAGCCGAGAAAGCAGATACCTGCTTTCGAAATCAGCACTGGAGTTGATTGTGGCTTTAACTATAGGAGGCACCAGTGGGTCAAGGAACTTAGGCGCAGTTGTCACTGATTCACACGAGGGATTGGCAGTAACTATTATACCAGGGGTAATGGAGGAGGTTTGAACTTCGCCACGAACAAAATTAGGCTATTGCACGGGTTTAGAGATGGTGCTAACGAGATCAGATGATTTTTAGGCAACAGTATTCGGAAAGCAATCGACATTTCTAGTATTTGGTAGTTTAAGAGGGACTTTTTGCTTTAGTGAATTTTTCTTTTAATTCTCTGAATAAAATTCTTGTACGGGGATGAGACTGCTTTGAAACTGATGTTAGAGGCTGTGAATAGTTCAATGTTGGAAAGTGCTTGGAGATTAGCACCGTCAACATTGCAGTCAATGTGAATAGGATTAATTCCTCGAGAGTTGTTCGGTTTGGGATCCAGATTTATGGAATCAATATTCTTGGTGTCACCATTGTCAGGAGTGGAAAAGGAACTGATGATTAAATTACAATTTTTATCTTTGCTAATTTTATGACTACTACTAGCCTACCTTTGCTAATTTTATGACTATTACTAGCTTTTTATGACTATTACCAACAGTCTGAGTCTAGTTTCTCCAACGGCGGAACGTTAATCCTTTCCAAGTAAAGTCATTGTTGTTTGGGTTGAAGTTGGTGAAAAGCCAAGCATATCGTGTGGGAATGGTGATCTTGAAAAAACTGCCGGATTTCCTATTCGTTCGACTGCGTGTCCTTAGTACGTTGCACTCTTTTATTAATGCCTCTTTTTCGAGGAACTCGTATATCCATGTAATATCAGCAGAGCGCGAGGTTCCCTTCACAAAAAAAAACTTCGTACGTCGGACCAGTTCGTTCTGTTATTATTTCAGTTTTTCCGAGTTGCGCTGTATTAGACTGTCTGATTTTTTCAATGCGGCGCCGCCATTCGTCTTCTGTCCAATAAGTACCAAAGTTAAAGATTTTCTTTGTGCGCTGATCAGCTGGATTTGCCACAATAGAGGGTCGACTTATCTCGCTCCCCTCAATGATTGCATGTTTGATAGGGGAAGTTGATGCGTCTTGCGTGTTTATTTTATGTATCTGGGTACCAATCGAGTTATCTGCTGCAATATTTGTATCAGCTGCCATCAATTCAATATCTAAGGATCAATATCTTTTCAATATCTTTTCGAGTAAGGTACTCGCTTGAGTTTCGATCAAGGCCTTAATTCTGTTTTCAAGACCCACCAGGAGAGTGTCAGGATTATAAGTTGGTGGGGATACTGAAGATGAGCTCCCGTCCGATAGACGATCGTAGATTTCATTAGCATTGCGTTCCAGCTTCTCAGCTATTTTATTTATGTTTCCGCTTTTATCAGTAGAAACCGCGTTGGTTAGTCTGTCGAATGAGCTTGCCATTTCTGCGAAAGTTTCGCTGTTCGCTCTGAATTGCGCCTGCTGCATAGAGAGTAGATAGTCTTTTTCTACATTCAGCTATTGTTAATAATGCTGTCGCACATGCACTTGAAGAGCTTCTCTATCTGTTGGCAATCACTGCAGATAAAATGATCTTCTATGTAGGGATGGTACCAACCCCTAGGCGCATCCATACATGCTCCATGAAGCTTTCGATTGCAGAAAGCTTTGCATATAATATATTTAAATGCATTGTCAAATGCAATACAGTTAGCAAAACTGCACTTACCGCTCGTTTTTCAAAGAAACTTTGCACACACTCAACAAATTAATTAAATTATTCGGGGTTATTAAATTTTTTTGATACAAATGAGTTAAGTCTTTGGGTTAAGGTCTTTAATCACGTGATTTTCAGTGAACGTAAATATAAATGCTTACATGGTATATGACTCAGCAATAATTTTTAATTGTGCAATTAACACACTATGCATAAGTAGGTCACTGGGTTATATGTAATTGCTTTCACTTGCAAAAAATAGCTCGCGAATAATATTAGGCGTGCTTTTTTGCTCCTCTATCCAGCAGATAATAGAGTATATGCATTGGAAACAACAACACTGTACCAGTGAATTCATTAGTACAGAAATTATATTCTTCATTTGTAGTTCACGTGCTGAACTATAGAATGTGCTGATAGAAAAAAGAAAAGCTCATGAGAAGTTGTCTTTTTTGCTGTGAGGTGGCTTTGGGTTTTTCATGGTTATGTTGAATGTTTTGGGAGTTAGGAAATTAGAAAAAGCCCTCATAATGTGTAGAAAGTTAAAAAAAGTAATTTTCTGTTAGTTCTTTTTTTATTTTCTATCGATTGTGGTATTGTATACTCGTTATTTTCTCCCTTTATTTTGAGTTGTTGTGTGGTGCCACAGCAAATACAGCAACCTATGTCAGTCTTTGCGAATGCACTGCTGTTTTATACTAGATCGTTGTTTTTGTGGCTTAGTTATATTCTGTTCTGTATTGGAGCAAAAAAACACGCCTATTAATATGTTTATGTCGCACTTTTTTCACTGTATGTAAGTTTGGAGTTAAGATAGTCAAAGTCGTTGGAAGTGGCGGAAATGACAAGCAAAATTAAATGGACCTCGAGCGAATATTGAAGACGGCGCACTTAATCAGTTAACATAATAGGCGTGTTTTTTTGCTCCGATGCAGAGCAGAGTACAACTATGCCGCAAAACAATGATCTAGTATAAAACAGCAGTGCATTCGCCAAGACTGACATAGGTTGCTGTATTTGCTGTGGTAGCACGCAACAGCTGAAAATAAAGGGAGAAAATAACGAATATACTATATTAGAAAATAATATATTAGGCGTGTTTTTTTGCTCCTCTATCCAGCAGAGAGTAGAGTATATGCATTGAAAACAACAACACTCCTGCACCAGTGAATTCACTAGTACAGAGATTCTATTCCTCATTTGTAGTTCACGTGTTGAAGTGTAGAATGTGCTGATAGAAAAAAGAAAAGCTCATGAGAAGTTGTATTTTTTGCTGTGAGGTGGCTTTGGGTTTTTCATGGTTATGTTAAATTTTTTGGTAGTTACGAAATTAGAAAAAGATCTCATAATGTGTAGAAAGTTAAAATAAGTAATTTTCTGTTAGTTCTTTTTCTATTTTCTATCGATTGTGGTGTATATTCGTCATTTTCTTTCTTTATTTTCAGCTACACCACAGCAAATACAGCAACCTATGTCAGTCTTAGCGAATACACTGCTGTTTTATACTAGATCCTTGTTTTTGCGGCATAGTTGTACTCTGCTCTGCATCGGAGCAAAAAAACACGCCTATTGTTTATATGGAACAACTTTACACTGTATGGATAAATATTATGGGACCGTGACTCACGAAAACACGTCCGCACCGTATGAAAGACAAGGCGTATAACGAAATTGAAATTAGTTTCAACATAATTGATGCACCTACCTGGAAGATACAGCCAAATTGGGTACGGTTCTTCGCCTTTATTAATGCAATACGTAAACACATTAAGAATCTATAAAAACAGAACCAGTTTCAAATTTTTGTCAGTTTCAGTACATTACTCAAACTACAAGATATTACTAGAATTTCAAAAATGAATTCAAAATGTCTCACTACACTAATGAAAAATATGCAGATATTATGTACGTATTAAAGAGTGCCGCGGAAGCTCACAAGCGGTGCAATCGTTGTATCAACAAAGATATCTCCATCGACGGATTCCTGGCAGGAGAGTGTTTCAACAACTAAACACAAAGATTCAGGAAACTGGCAGCGTTAAGACGAGCCGAGTAAACGCAAATCCTGTGCCTGCAATCACTGTACGGACCGACGAAGAAATACTACATGCAGTGGAAACTGATCCATCAACCATTATTCGGCGCTTGGCGCGACAATTTAACGTGTCTACGTGGAAAGTTTGGAGTATTTTAAAAGCAGCCCGTTTACATCACTACCATCACACACCAGTGCAGGAGCTGCTACCCATCGATTTGCCCAAAAGGATGGAATTCTGCAATTGGCTCCTTGAGAGACAATTAGAAAATTTGTAAACAACATTCTCTGGACGGATGAGTCCTTATTTACCAGGGATGGTATCACGAACTTTCACAACTTACATACTTGTGAGAGCAATCCACACACAAGAAGGATTTCATGATTTCAGCATAGATTCAGCGCAAATTTATGGGCAGGAGTGATTGTTAACGATTTAATTGGACTTATATGGCTCCCGCCTACCCTAAATAGTACCAATTACTTACATTTTTCAAGACATGATCTGCAGGACTTATTGGAAAATATTCCCCTGCAACGACTGGCTTCCATGTTTTACCAACACGATGGTGCTCCAGCTCACTACGGGCGACCATTCAGAGATTGGTTGAATTTCAATTTTACCAATCGCTGGATCGGTAGAAATCGACCAATACACTGGCCTGCGAGATCTCCTGTTGTTACTGTTATGAATTTTTTTATGGGGACGGATGGAGGACCTTGTCTACACAACGGAAGTATCAACATTGGAAGACTTAAATACCAGGATCGCTGCGGCTGCAACAGAAGTGAGGCAGCAGCTGAGAAGTATGAATGCGAAAAGAACGCTTGCAAAACGAACTTTAGCGTGTATTCAAAATGAAGGTGGCCATTTCGAACATTTACTGTAGCACAAAAATTTTAAAACAAAGCATATAAACCATTATTAAATTCCTTCAGTTCAAGCAAAGAATGTAGATCGACAACGAGGGCCACTTTATGGCATATTTAGTTACTAAGCGATATGTGTTTTCGCTTACTACCTGCGAAATGGTAAAACCTAAGTCATAAATCTGTATGCACCTTTTTTTGGCATATAAAAAATTAAAATTACAATGACATATTTTTATGAGGTTTTCTGAGAAAAATGACATTGAACACAGAATTTTCGGGGTAATAGAGCCAACATTTTGTGTTTGGAAGTAAATATCTCAAAATCCGACACAGTTACAATTTAGCATGTGACATCAAGTTAAATGTAATTTAATTCCATAAAAAACAAGCAATGAAACTTTGCGTTGTGATTATTAGTTTTGAAGATATAACAATTTAAGTGAGTTAGGGTACAGCTCCGAAACACTTTTCTTGACCACCTTGTAACTCCGCAAATTTTGAAAACCGGACCACCCTGTAGAACGATTTTTTGCTCAAAATATATCAAGGAATACCTCCTTACAAAAGTTTCCTCCGAGTAACAAACACCCTGTACATATATATATATAAATAAAAATGGATATATATATATAATATATATATATATATATATATATATATATATATATATATATATATATATATATATATATATATATATATATATATATATATATATATATATATATATATGTAACAGCTGGCGACGTCGTGTAACCGGAGCATGAAATGCTACCAACATTTTAGTAATAAATTAGAAAACTAGATTGCTTTAAATACTGACTTAATCTTAGAAACCAGTTCTTTCCTATTCAACACTCCGTGAGTTAAGAACTGGTTTCTGAGATTAAGTAAGTTAAGAATTATTTATAAAAAATTTGTATTTAAATGTACATTTTTAGCAGACTGAATTCAAAGAATAAATTTTGAGCGGCAAACAGCACAAAGCTGTCGGAACATAAATAAATATATCTCAGTAAAACTGAATGCGTTTCCATATCGCCGCTACAAAGCTTGAAATTCTATAGTCTCAAAATTTATTCTTTCTCTCGAAATACACTTGGATGCAGAGAATGGCAAACGAAAACCATGCCAAAATCAGGAGTATGGCATCCGAAATTTTGAATGAAGGAGAAGCAAATTGCCCACTTTGCTGCGAAAATGACACCATCGACATGGTCGCATGTGACACGTGCCGACGTTGGTACCATTTCAAATGCGTCGGAGTAGATAGCAGCATCGCGAACAAAGATTGGATTTGTTCAACCTGTATTCTCAGCCTGAAACACCAAATCAGTAAGAACACAGTTCGTGAAAAGGAGCTATCGGCGAAATTAGAAGAGCTGGAGCACCGATTTCAACAAATGACTCAGGATCCGACAAACGAACCTGGAGACGATATGGCAGCAAAGACTCACAATCTAACAGGAAATGTTGTTGATGTAGCCAAAATTGCAAATCCATCAGTGTTGTGTGATCAAAACCAATCGACCCCGCGTTTACCAAGTGCCGGCATCTCGCGTAATATTACGACAAATAATGACGGGGAGCATCAAATCGAACATTTTCTCGCGCGACAAGCAATAACTCGGGATTTGTCACCATTTACGGGCTCTCCAGAGCAATGGCCGACATTTTTATCCACTTTCGAATACTCGACCAGTGCTTGCAAGTTTTCTAATGTCGAAAACTTATGCCGTCTGCAAAAAGCATTGAAGGGAGATGCGCGGAAGATGGTAGAATGCTATTTGACTCATCCATCAAATGTTCCGCTAATCATAGATACCTTGAAAATGTTGTTTGGACGACCAGCAGTCATAACCCAAACACAAATTGATAAAATCAAGAAAATGCCGCCACCAAGGGCAGATAAACTAGAATCTTTAGTGATATACGCTGTGCAAGTGAGAAACCTACTTGCGGCTCTAGAATCATTTAAACGCATATCATGGCGCAAACACGCAAACGTTAAAGAATATCTGAGTGACATACGACTACTCGGCGAACTAGTGGATAGACTACCGCCACAAACTAGGCTTGACTGGGGCCTTCATGAAACTCGTGAGCTTAATTCATCTGAGCCGAAGCTAAAACAATTTAGTAAATGGTTAGATGTAATCGCCCAATGTGCGTGTAATGTTATGAATCGAGTTCCACAAATATCAAAACCCAATATCAATGATCGTGTCAACTTACACAAAACAGAGAGAAATGAAACCGAGCATGTCACCAGACAGAATTCTATTCGGCTGAAAAAATGCCGCGTCTGTGAAAAGACATGTCGAAATGCTGCAGAATGCAAAATTTTTGGTGAAATGAATGTGAATGATCGGTGGCAAAGGCAAACTGTCATTCGACTAAAATTGTGCAGACTGTGCCTTTTTCAGCATAAATCTCCAGTTTGCAAAAAACCGAAAGAATGTAATCTAAATGGTTGCAAGAAACTTCATCATCAACTTTTGCACAAAAATGATAAACAGAATGAAACAGGTTTAAAAGCAAGCTACTGTACCAAGTCAGTAATACCTACTACGCAACGAATACAAAGCAGTATAATATACAGAATCATTCCAGTTACTCTAAAACACAATGACGTCACAGTTGACACATTTGCGTTTATCGATCATGGATCTTCTGTGACACTCATAGAAGAGCAAATAGCAAGGCAATTGCGCTTGAAAGGCAAACTTAAACCGCTTTGTATGCGTTGGACAGACGGCCAGAGCCATACAGAATTGAAATCCAGGATTGTCACATTTGTTATAGCACCACATCAACAGCCAAATAACTTTTTTGAAATCACTGCTCAAACAATCGCATCTCTCGATCTTCCTACACAAACTATCGACCGAAAAGAACTTATCGCGAAGTATGAGCATCTCCGTCAAGTTCAATTCGAATCGTACGAGAATGCCAAACGTACGATTATCATCGGTTTAGATAACTGGCACTTATGTGTGCCGAGAAATGTAAGTGAAGGTAACCGCTATGAGCCAGTAGCCACTAAAACCTGTCTCGGTTGGGATTTATGCGGTACATTGCCTTCGAAGAATACTTACGACAACCATCAAGTGAACGTGCATGTGTGCGAGTGCGCAGATGATCGACTTGAACAGATGATGAAACAATTTCATTCCTTGGACGCTATTGGAGTGTCTAGAAAAAATGATTATCTCTTGACGGAAGAAGAGAAGAGAGCCAAGAAAATAATGGAAGAATTGACAGTACGAAAAGATAATTACTACGAAGTTGGGCTATTATGGAAATATGATCAATGTGAGTTACCGGATTCATATGGAATGGCACGTCAGCGTCTTCTTTGCTTAGAAAGAAAATTGCTAGGTAATCCACAGCGCTTGCAGACTTTCAAAAACCACTTCGAGCAACATGTGAAAAAAGGATTTATTCGCAAGCTGTCACCATTAGAAGTAGCATCTTCTCATAAGAGAGTGTGGTATCTGCCTTTGTTTTTTGTAGAAAATGTGAACAAACCGGAAAAATTCGCTTGGTCTTCGAGGCGGCAGCTAAAGTAAATGGCATTTCTCTGAACAGCATGTTGATAGCTGGTCCCGACCTCGTAAGCTCTCTGTTGGATATACTGATAAGATTCAGGATCCAAACATTTGCTGTGAAAGGAGACATTCGAGAAATGTTTCACATGGTCCGTGTGCGATACGACGATCAAATGGCTCAAAGAATATTGTGGCGTGATTGTGACCAAACACGAAATCCAGAAGTGTACGCTATGGCAGTATTGACATGTGGCGGCAATGTATCGTTCTGTGGCGGCAATGTATCGTTACATTGTCCACAACTAAACGACCGCGCCAGCATAAGTGCGAGCGTGGCATTCCTCCCGTCGCGATAGCTTTGCACGTAATCTGATACGCATAGCTATCGTCTCGGTCGGAATGTCATGATCCATCGCATGTTTACAATGTGCGACTCGAGCTCATATCTACGATTCGAGCTCTGTACATGTACACAAGTGCCGACGAGGCATTTGTGTTTATGTTTCTGCTTCGAGCTCTGTACAGACGCACAAGTGCTGACAAGGCATTTGTGCACGTCTGGACAGAAAATCGAGCTCCGTCCGGACACACAATTGCTGACGAGGCATTTATGTGTGTCTGGATGATGAAGAGCTTACGCCTGCGTGGTCAGCACTTATGACCTTCATAAGTGGCACGCAGGCGGCGATCTTTCTCATTCCTCATTCTTCGTTCCTCATTTCGAACTAGATCCGGATCAAGCGGTTTTATATTGTATTTATTGTTAAATAAATAATACTGATTAAAGATTAAAACGGAGTATCAATTGCCACAACAAGGACCATAGACATTTGGAGCAACATGTTCTCCGTACCAAGCGCAATACTTAATGCGTCTCAATGCGTCAAAATTTAATGGCAAATATGCCAGCACAGTCAAAAGTATTACTGAAAATACATACGTCGATGATGTACTTGATGGACGTGAAACAGAGGAAGAGCTTATTAAATTTGTGCAGGAAATGCAACATATACATTTACTAGGTGGTTTCGAGATACGAAATTTCAAATCCAACTCGCCGAAATTACGTAATTTGCTAAACCAAAGCGAAAGCAGTAACACATCAGGTCTGTTCCCGTACCACGATTAATTGCAATTAATCGCGATTAATTGCAATGAAGCTGTTCCCGTACTCCGTTTTACTGAAAACTGAAAAATTCCCCTCTTTCAGTAAATTTCAGTAGGGTCTGAGCTACTGAAAAATACTGAAATGTCAAACGGAGTAAATATTTTCAAATTTGCGCGGCTAGCAACATATTTTTTGCGTAATGTTGCTATGAAGGTCGAATATTTTTGTGGCGATAATTTATTATCGCTAAGGATGACTTTATAATCAGTATTGTTCTCCCAAAAACCGAAAACTGACACTTTCGGTTGCCAATTTTCAGGAAATACAATGAGAGCGTTCCCGTACTTTTCATGAAATTCCCCACCACATGATTCAGGAAAATTCAGTAAAATTCAGTTACTGAAAGTACGGGAACAGACCTATCATTTGATCTTACCGGTTGCGATCGAATTGAAAAAGTTCTCGGTATTTTCTGGAACTTTGACGAAGATTGTATTACGTTCTCATTGCGTTTTAATAAAGCAAATAAAAATGTTTTAAACGGAACCCGCAGACCAACAAAGCGGGAAATTTTGGTTACGTTGATGTCAATCTACGACCCGTTAGGTCTAGTTGCTCACTTTGTGGCCGGACTAAAAGCCATACAACAGGAAACTTGGAGACAAAAACTAAAATGGGACGAAAATATCCCAGATGATTTGGATAAGCGTTGGAGAAAGTGGCTCTGTCAACTTAAAGCAGTTGAATCATTATATATACCAAGACGGTATATCACTGTTCCTTGGTCCGAATGCACGCACGTAAGCCTTCACACATTTGTTGACGCTGGGGAGTTTATATTAGAGTGGTCGCACCTAATAAAAGGCAAGTTTCGCTTGTGACGGCTAAAGTTAAATCTGTTCCTCTCAAATATACTCCAATACCAAGACTAGAACTCCAGGCAGCTACGATCGGTGCCAGATTATACAACACAGTTCAAAAGGCACTTGATTTACACATCCATTCGAAATATTTCTGGACAGATTCAACAGTAGTCTTATCATGGCTTCATTCGCAAAAGAAATTACCTGTTTGGATTGCGTGCAGAGTTGGTGAGATAAAAGAAACAACCGATATAAACCAATGGCGTTGGTTGCCAACGCATGAAAATGTTGCGGATCTACCAACAAAGTGGCGAGACGTAGTTGAACTTAGCGCTAAAAGTCGCTGGTACAGAGGGCCAGACTTTCTCCTGAAATATGAACAATTTTGGCCTAAACCAAAATGTGAAGAAGAAAACGAAGCAATTCCGTTTGAGTTGAATGATCCCACATTTGAATACATTGGGTTGCATTCTGAGATTACCGGTATAATAGATATTTCTCGGTTTAGTAAATAGAACAGACTATTGCGTGCCACTGCTTACCTATTCAGATTCATCCGTTTGATTAAAAAGTCCAACCTCACAAAGGAAAGAGGAGTTCTAAAATCTGAAGAATTACAGCAGGCAGAGACCTTTTTATTTCGCGAAGCTCAGAAATTATACTCTACCGACATTGCCTTGCTAAACCAGAACGGAAGCGTTCCAAAGCAAAGTCGTTTGTATAAACTGTCACCAATGTTAGACGAAGATAATATTATTCGACTCAGAGGCAGATTTGAGAATGACTATCCAATCATCCTCCCGAACACACACCGTATAACAATGCTCTTAGTCATGAAAGTACATGAAGAATGCGCTCATCAATTCTCGGAAACTGTCGTTAATAAGCTGCGAAAACAGTTTACCACGATTACGTGTACTGGTGAAACAAATTGAACGGCAATGCCAAAGGTGCAAAATTCGTTTAGCCAGACCAGCACCACCAGAGATGTCTCCACTACCGATTGGACGATATGCTGTTAACCAAGCACCGTTTTCACACACGGGAATCGATTTGTTCGGTCCGCTTATGGTAACCGTACACCGTAAGCCCGAAAAACGTTGGGTGGTGATTTTTACATGCTTAACCATAAGAGCGATCCACCTTGAAATGGTTGATGAAAGGTCCACCGATTGTTTTCTAATGGCTTTTAGGAACTTTATAGCTAGAAGAGGTCAACTTCTTGAATGCTACAGCGATAGAGGAACAAATTTGGTAGGAGCTGAGAAAGCGATCAAAGCCGCATACCAAGAAGTCGACTTTTACAAGATAGAAGAAGTCACCACAAGTCCATCTTCAAAGTGGCACATTAACCCTCCTTTGTCACCTCATATGGGTGGAGCATGGGAAAGGCTAATCCGGTCAGTAAAATCCGGAATGAGAATTCTTATTGGACCTCTTCATAAACCATCACCACAAGTATTGAATAATATTCTTATCGAAATAGAATCCTTAGTTAATTCTAGACCGCTTGCTTACGTGCCATTGGATAGCCCCGAAAATGAAGTTATTACCCCAAATCATGCACTTTTGGCCTATAAAAATCCAGGCAAACCACTTGGAATCGCAGTCGATGCGAAAGTACCAAAATTGTTGTGGCGCAAATCTCAGCAAACATTGCAACGATTTTATCAACAGTGGATATTGAGCTATCGCCCTACCCCTACCAGACGATCAAAATGGTTTGAGAAGCCCAAACCATTGGAAGTAGGCGACATAGTTGTCATTATAGACGAAAATGATAAAACTCGTAGCTTCCCTAAAGGGAGGATTGTTGAAACGAGACGTTCAAGAGATGGTATTGTACGATCTGCAACAGTAAAAACCAGTGGAGGATTGTATGTGCGGCCTGCAGTAATGTTAGCTAAGCTAGACGTCGATGTTGAGAGTGTTGAGGATCCAACACGGCCGGGGGTGTAACAGCTGGCGACGTCGTGTAACCGGAGCATAAAATGCTACCAACATTTTAGTAATAAATTAGAAAACTAGATTGCTTTAAATACTGACTTAATCTCAGAAACCAGTTCTTTCCTATTCAACACTCCGTGAGTTAAGAACTGGTTTCTGAGATTAAGTAAGTTAAGAATTATTTGTAAAAAATGTGTATTTAAATGTACATTTTTAGCCGACTGAATTCAAAGAATAAATTTTGAGCGGCAAACAGCACAAAGCTGTCGGAACTTAAATAAATATATCTCAGTAAAACTGAATGCGTTTCCATATCGCCGCTACAAAGCTTGAAATTCTATAATATATATATATATATATATATATATATATATATATATATATATATATATATATATATATATATATATATATATATATATATATATATTTATTTATATATATATATATATATATATATATATATTTATTTATTTATATATATATATATATATATATATATATATATATTATATATTTATATATATATATATATATATATATATATATATATATATATATATATATATATATATATTGTTACGCACCTAATTGAGAGGATAGTGACCTCCGGCTTGGTCCGTTTGGGTCCCGGGTTCGCTCAGGAGACTGGGCGTGGGCGCCACTCACTCACCCCAAGAATGGACCACGAGCCGCCGAGTGAGATTACGGCTCACCGAGGTCAAAGGGACCAGTTTTGAAAGTCACCGCTGGTATAGCACGACCCCCTTGCTCAGTCACCGGACCATCTAAACGCGAGTCAAGTACCGAACTTCTTTCCTGGGCCAAGAATATTTCTTTCGTATTTTCGTAAAAAGATATTTATTTACACAACATCCGCGATCAAACGAATCTCAGAGTAGGTTCACTCACAATTCCAAACGTCTTACTCTACGTTAAATTACTATAACTACCGTTTCTATAACCGAAATCCACCACTCCACTATGACAAACTGAATTTACATACGAAGTCTCTAGAAAATCTTAAATACGAGTAAAGTTCTGACGCTGTTTTCAGCTATACTACTTAAGACTAAAAAAAAAATTCTTCCATTAAATCTAAATTGCGCACTAACCTTCTTCCTTCGGTCGGCCACAAGGTTAACAAGCCAAAAAGCCAACCCCAATTCCAGCCGAGTCCCGGTTCAGTCATGGGCTAGTTTCTTCACGACCAGATTCGTCTATTAACTTCCTTCGCCGTCGCAACCCGAATGTTCGGGTTAATGCCTGATTTTCGAGTAGGAAAAAGAAAGTGACTCACGCCGGATCGCGGGTTCAAATCCCGCCGGAACCCGATTTCGATTGGTCACTTTTTATTTGAGTAGAAGTCCTTTTTTTTACTTCCACCGTCACACCAAGGATGTTCTTCGTCGTACCTGATCCTCAGTTTCACAAAAAAAATATTCCTCCGATCGCCTTCGCCGTCACACAAAGAAATCTTCTTGCTCGTACCTGGTTCCGAATTCCCAAAATGTCCCACTGATCGCTTTCGCCGTCGCACAAAGAATTCGCACCTGATTATCAATTTTCAAAATTGTTCCACTCTCACTTTTGCCGTCGCACAAAGAATCTGATTATCAATTTTCAAAATTATTCCACTGCTCGCTTTCGCCGTCGCACAAAGAATCTGTACCTGATTATCAATTTTCCAAAATTATTCAGCTGCTCGCTGTCGCCGTCGCACAAAGAATCTTTACCTGATTATCAATTTTCAAAATTATTCAACTGCTCGCTTTCGCCGTCGCACAAAGAATCTGTACCTGATTATCAATTTTCAAAATTATTCCACTGCTCGCTTTCGCCGTCGCACAAAGAATCTGTACCTGATTATCAATTTTCAAAATTATTCCACTGCTCGCTTTCGCCGTCGCACAAAGAATCTGTACCTGATTATCAATTTTCAAAATTATTCCACCGCTCGCTTTCGCCGTCGCACAAAGAAACTGTACCTGATCATCAATTTTCAAAATTATTCAACTGCTCGCTTTCGCCGTCGCACAAAGAATCTGTACCTGATTATCAATTTTCAAAATTATTCCACTGCTCGCTTTCGCCGTCGCACAAAGAATCTGTACCTGATTATCAATTTTCAAAATTATTCAACTGCTCGCTTTCGCCGTCGCACAAAGAATGGAAAATTTTTCTTCATCAGGTCCCGCTGCTTTCTCTTTTCGAGTCCCGTAAGTTCTCCTTTCCCGTATGACTGGGTGAATGTACTCTCGCACGCGCCTAGCGAGTATTTCCACCACCCACTGGGTTTACAATCCAATAACTTCTCATGGCGGTCGGGTTTAAGTCCACCCCTGAGTTTCGTTGGCGTGTAAGTTAGGTATTTTACAGGTGACTGTTGATGTTGAATTGTACGCACACAAATTTGATTTGTCGCTACTATGTTTTTTTGCAATGAGGGCACCGATAAAGCGGCTTTTTATTACAAAACGACTTTCGTTTACTTTGCCACCGATGTAGACAAGACTAGTTGTTTTGATTGATGTTATACCTATCTGACTGCCCTGGGTAGCCAACGGATATAAAGACTTGATAAAAACCAAGCCACAAACATAGAGCAGCCTATTTGGATGTTCATTCGCCAGGTGTTGTCGAATCGACAATAAATCTTCACTTCCGTACATGCAGTGAATGCAATCATATAAAGGTGAGTACAAATTGATCGGTTCTTTCTGAGAATGATCTTTGTCGATGTGATCCATTAGAAGGTGTTTTACATAAATCCATTTTCGACAAGCCGAGAACATTAGACATTTCACCGGCTTCACATTCTTCTGTCGATTATCCAAAAGTTCTAACATCTCCGTACTGAACGTATGTGCTTGGTCGGAGCAAATGATTATTTTCAAATCTCTCTGGTCCGGGTGAAACGTCCGCTGATGCATCTGAACATTGTACGCCGCGCAACTTCGATAGAAACACTGCGAACATTGATATTCCGACGCACCGTACACTTTCGCAATGTGATCTACTAGTCCGTTGCAGTGTATAAAGTCCTCTTCACAATAGCAGCAATACAACGCACCCATATCTTGGCTATGATTCAATGTAACGTGAAATTGCATGTCCTGGGAAGAGTTCGTCGTGAACAGACAATTCGACCCCATGCACTCATACAGGTTCTCCAAATGGAATTCTGGCTTCAGCATTTCACAGATCTCCTTACTTTTCTGGCAATTTGAAGGACCATTTGTTAGCCATGAGTCGTGCGAAATTCAGCTCCGGTCGCCCAAGAAGGTTAATGACGCTGGGGTTCTGCTCTATGAACTCCTTGGAATGGGGCCGAGTATGTACGTAACAAATCCGGGGCGTGACGTAAGTATCATTAAAATTAACTTATCAGCTAGGTGGTTAGCAACCGACAAGTATATCACACAAGTCGGGTGCTACCACGGCTCTATTTAACTTCCTACTGAGTGGTGGTCACAAATTCCCTAATGAGTGGAATGGTGGATTGCCCGCGATTGCTCAGCCTTCCCCGGGGAAGGCTGTATTTTTTTTTCAATGTAAAAAATTGTACACGTACTCGTACACATTGTTACAACGTAACAACTCCCCCCTTACCACAAGAGGATTTCCCGAAATCCGAATTCTAGCTCGTGGTTACAGATCGTTTGGTTCATTCTCGTGGTTACAGATCGTTTGACGCGACGCGTGGTCTATTAGTAAGATAAGCTTATCCGCCTCTATCCCAGGAAGGAAATTTGGCGGGTCAGCACTCACCGTGTGCTACCCCCTTATTATAACAATTAGACTTCATTCGCTAGTTTCTACCTTTATTCTATAGCCATTACTCGTTAATCGCTAATTTCTATCTTTATTCCATAGCAATTACTCTTTATTCGCTAATTTTCTATCTTTATTCAATAGCAATTAATCGTTAATCGCTAGTTTCTATATTTATTCTATAGCAATTACTCTTTATCCACTAACTTCTGTCTTTATTCTCAAGTAATTCTCCTCATACCCCCCTATTCTGTCAGTGTTTGTTCTTGTGAGCTAATTCTTATCTATCTCCAGATGATGTAATTAGTTCAACCTAATCTGCTAGACTCAGTTTTTCGAAAATAATATTTAGCTAATACGTTGATTTCTACTTAATCTTTATCTAGGCGAAATTCTAATCCATTTGGTTTTTGTGTTTTCTTCTTCTACCTCAATATGTTTTGTCGCCCATTAATCTTTCCACGAACTAATATTACCTAACTACCAACTAAAACTAATATTTACTTAAACTAACTTTTAACTCAATCTCACTAATGCACTATGATTCTACCACGTTCCACCTAACACTCTGTGCTTCTATCTAAAGTTACCTATGACTCTTTAGCTTTTCTAAATTCTACCTAAATCTATGTGATTATGGCTAATTTTTTTTTGTTTAAAGCTTAGAGAATTAAGTTTAAATTTTTAAGACAAAGATTTTAAGTTTAGATTTCCAAGCTTAGTTGTTTAAGTTTGAATATCAGCACTTAGAATTTAAATCTAGATCCTATGAGTTAGATTTTAAGTTTAGAATTTAAGGATTATATACTTTATCATCTAAATCCTGAGTGTTCCTTCCTCGAAACCCTCTAGTTAAAGTACTTTTTTAAGTCCTTGGCGTGCCATGTTCCTGCATTCTGGCCCTTTCCATCTACCGGTAGGTAAATCCATCTTGATACTCGTTTCTTGACCCAGAAGGGTCCCACGTACTCAGGCGCTAGCTTTGCGGAATAAAATTTTGCTGCGTCCGAGATGGTATAATTTTTCCGCCAAACGGCCTCTCCTTCCGCAAACGTTACGTCACGCCTACGCAAGTTGTATCTATGTGCAGTCTGCGTAGCTGCGTGTTTCATGCGCTCCAGCACATCCGTGCGTACTCTGGCGAGCTCTTCGGCCCTAGCTTCGGGCTCTACTGCTGCCTACCCCTCTCCTGGCCGTTCCTGGCCGTCATGGTACGTTACCATCTCCCTGCCAAAGTTATAAAAGTATGGGATGACTTGAGTTACCTCGTGTTTGCAAGTACGTAGCGCACAGGCAATCTTCGCCAGGTGTTGATCCCAAACCCGGTGGTTGTCAGCGACGTAGGAACGCAACATTCTCTTAATGTCCTGGTTCCGTCGTTCTGCCGGGTTAGCTTGTGGGTGGTATAATGCGGTGTACTTAATTTTTGTCCCGTACTCCCCCACTAGCTGCTGCATTAGTTTTCCCCGAAACTGGACTCCATTGTCGCACACAAGCCATTTCGGTACTCCGAACACCAGGAATACTTGCTCTTCAAGTAAACGACAAACAGAGGCGGCAGTCACCGTTCGCACTGGGAACAACACTGTGAATTTACTCACGTAGTCCACGACCGTGAGGATATGAGTATATCCCCGGGTAGATCTAGGTAAGGGGCCCACCAAGTCGACACACACCATCTCCCATGGCTGTTGTGGTTCGCCACTTCGGGAGACCATAAACCCAGCCGGAGCTTGTCGCTCTACTTTATTTGCTTGGCACACCTTACATTTTCGTACGTAGCAGCTCACATCCACGGACATCTTGGGCCAATAATGCTTCGTGGCCACTCGAGACTGCGTGCGACTGACCCCCATATGTCCCGCCGTTGGATCGTCATGGCAGTGACGAAGAATTTCCTTTCGTTCCGCCTTGGGCACCACCCTTTTCCATGCGTCCTCCCCTTCCAACTCTGGGTATCGACCCGGCACATGCTTCCAGAGTGAGCCTCCCACCACCCGCCAATCTGCGAAACGTCCTGGTGCCTTCGAAACCTTCTGTTTCATCTCTTCAAGCCACTTATCCTCCGTGGTCAACAGCGTTGCTACCTCTTCTCGCGGTACCATCCGAGATAGTGCATCTGGCATGAGATGTTCCTTCCCCTTTCTATGGATTATCTCGAAGGGATATTGTTGAAGCCGGATCGCCCACCTAGTCAACCGCCCTGACGGGTCCTTCAGATTGTTTAGCCACACGAGAGAGTAATGATCGGTAACCACTGTGAACTTGGCCCCCTCCACATATGGCCTCAGCTTTTCCACAGCCCACAACACCGCGAAACACTCCTTCTCTGTGGTGGTATACTTCTTTTCGGCCCTCGACAGTGATCGGCTAAGGTAACAGATTACCTTCTCTCCTTCAGCGTGCTGTTGTGGCAGAACGGCCCCCAAACCCAGATCTGAAGCATCGGTCTGTATCGAAAAAGGTAGACTGTAGTCCGGGCAGGTAAGGATTGGGGCAGTAGAAAGTTTCACCTTCGCCTGGGTGAAAGCAGCTTGACAGTCCTGGGTCCACTCGAACTTTTGGTGCTTCTTAAGAAGATTCGTGAGTGGCGCTGTCAGCGTGGCAAAGTCGGGTATGAATCTCCTATACCAAGAGACCATTGCCAGGAACTGCCGTACTCCCTTCACGTTTTTAGACGAGGGAATCTCCATCAGACTCCTTACCTTGTCCGGATCCACGTTCAAACCCCTCTCGTCTACGACGTAACCCAGGTATTTCAATTGGGGACGACAAAACTCGCACTTATCCCGGGACACCTTCAGACCCGCCTGCCTCAACCGTCGGAAGACTTCCCTCAAGGTCTCCAAATACTTCCTGCGTCACCACGATGATATCATCGAGATAGGTGAACACACAAGGTTCGAGATCCGGTCCAAGCACTTGGTCAATCAGCCACTGCCATGTCGCTGGGGCATTTTGCAAGCCAAATGGCATCCTCCGAAACTGAAAGATACCTCGATGGGGCACGGTAAAGGCCGTATACTTCCGCGATTGTTCTGCCACTGGCACCTGCCAATAAGCTGACTTAATATCGAGCGACGATAAGTATTTTGCGTCGCGTAATTTATCTAACGTGGCTGATACGTACGGGATTGGGTATACATCGTGTTCAGTGACCCTATTCAGTTTCCGGTAGTCGACGCAAAACCGATAGATGCCGTCCTTTTTCTTCACCAAGAGAATGGGTGAGGCCCATGGGCTCGCCGAAGGCTTCACTATCCCTTGCTCCAACATCTCGTTGAGCTCCGCGTCCACATGCTTTTGTACGGCCGGCGAGATCAGATAGTAGCGTTGCTTAATGGGGGGTGAGTTGGTCTTGATGACATGCTCTACCCTGTTAGTGCAGCCAACACCATCCCCCATCAATTGGAACTCTTCCTGGAGCAATTGGCTCAGGGCACCCTCCTCCAATCCTGTGAGGCGACTCCGCGGCTTCAACTGTTCGCCAGAGTCTCCTTGCAATGCGCTGATGAAGCTCCAACTCTCTTCACTCAAGGCCATTACCAGGCCGAAACGTCTGACGAAGTCCACCCCCAATATGAGCATGCGGTAGCGACGGAACCACAAGCATTCGAAGCCACTCCTGCTTCTCCCTTTTGCTGGATTGGGACCATTACGGCCCCCGTAATTGCACATCCCTGACTATTGGCCATTCGGATCACCTTTTGGTTGGAGTTCAGAAGCTCTACATCCAGCTCGTCTAACACCTTCCAACCTTCTTCCCCTACCACTGTATTAGTGGTGCCCGAATCCAAGAGACCCAAGAACTTGCGACCGTATATCTCCACCTCCAGGTATGGTCGGTTATCCCCCTGTCTCTTCGCCAACAAATAGTTCAATTGCGCCTCCGTTGCGGCCCCTCCTATATTGCTCTCTGTGTCCAGGCTGCCTCCTACTGGACACAACGTCCGTTTCCCTGAGTCGATCGATTTCGACCTTCGGCTTCGGAGTTTCTGGCTATCGACCTCTCATTCGTTCTCGAATCCGGTGGGGCTCGGGCGCTACGAGGATGGTTCGGTTGACTCTGGCAATTTGGGCATGTCGCTCTTCTGACACCTTGCCGCCCACAACCAAAGCATCTCTGGGGCTCTCGACAGTCCCTGGACGTATGACCATTGCCCTTGCAGTTCCAGCAACGCACCAGATTTCCCTGCAGAGGCGCTAGATTCATTCCGTCATTTTTTCAGCCGGTCGATTAGAATTCTGATTTTCGACGCCATCCTGGATTTTCCGCGCTTCTAAGTTCTTAAGCTAAAAAGGGAAACTACTTACTTAAGAGTAGAATAAAACACAAATTTTATTTCAAACGGAATCTTGATTAAAGTTACAAGTCAAAGGAATTTCAGCCGCTCCTTTTCTGTCTCGCAATCCTCGCAATCTAGCTGTCGCTCCTTGCACACTCTGCCTGGAATCTGTTATTTGGTTGAAGGTCCCAGGTCCTCAACTGGTCAATTGCTTCCCCTATTTCAACTGCCTACCACCGTGATGCTGTGATCTACTTCTGCTTGGATTTGACACTAATTTTCAATTTTCACCCTATCACTGATTTCAACACCGAAAATTTCGAAGAAATTACCCCGCGGTAATCTCCTTTTATGCCCCACGTTGGGCGCCAATTTGTTACCCACCCCGCCTAATTGAGGGGGGAGTGACCTCCGACTTGGTCCGTTTGGGTCCCGGGTTCGCTCAGGAGACTGGGCGTGGGCGCCACTCACTCACCCCAAGCATGGACCACGAGCCGCCGAGTGAGATTACGGCTCACCGAGGTCAAAGGGGCCAGTTTTGGAAGTCGCCGCTGCGTATAGCACGACCCCCTTGCTCAGTCACCGGACCACCTAAACGCGAGTCAAGTACCGAACTTCTTTCCTGGGCCAAGAATATTTCTGACTGGGCCAAGAATATTTCTTTCGTATTTTCGAAAAAAGATATTTATTTACACAGCATCCGCGATCAAACGAATCTCAGAGTAGGTTCACTCACAATTCCAAACGTCTTACTCTACGTTAAATTACTCAAACTACCGTTTCTATAACCGAAATCCACCACTCCACTATGACAAACTGAATTTACATACGAAATACTCTTGAAAATCTTAAATACGAGTAAAGTTCTGACGCTGTTTTCAGCTATACTACTTAAGACTAAAAAAAAAATTCTTCCATTAAATCTAAATTGCGCACTAACCTTCTTCCTTCGGTCGGCCAAAAGGTTAAAAAGCCAAAAAGCCAACCCCGATTCCAGCTGAGTCCCGATTCAGTCATGGGCTAGTTTCTTCACGACCAGATTCGTCTATTAACTTCCTTCGCCGTCGCAACCCGAATGTTCGGATTAATGCCTGATTTTGATTTTATCAATTTTCAAAATTGTTCCACTGCTCGCTTTCGCCGTCGCACAAAGAATCTGATTATCAATTTTCAAAATTACTCCACTGCTCGCTTTCACCGTCGCACAAAGAATCTGTACCTGATTATCAATTTTCCAAAATTATTCAACTACTCGCTGTCGCCGTCGCACAAAGAATCTGTACCTGATTATCAATTTTCAAAATTATTCCACTGCTCGCTTTCGCCGTCGCACAAAGAATCTGTACCTGATTATCAATTTTCAAAATTATTCCACCGCTCGCTTTCGCCGTCGCACAAAGAAACTGTACCTGATCATCAATTTTCAAAATTATTCAACTGCTCGCTTTCGCCGTCGCACAAAGAATCTGTACCTGATTATCAATTTTCAAAATTATTCCACTGCTCGCTTTCGCCGTCGCACAAAGAATCTGTACCTGATTATCAATTTTCAAAATTATTCAACTGCTCGCTTTCGCCGTCGCACAAAGAATGGAAAATTTTTCTTCATCAGGTCCCGCTGCTTTCTCTTTTCGAGTCCCGTAAGTTCTCCTTTCCTGTATGACTGGGTGAATGTACTCTCGCACGCGCCTAGCGAGTATTTCCACCACCCACTGGGTTTACAATCCAATAACTTCTCATGGCTGTCGGGTTTAAGTCCACCCCTGAGTTTCGTTGGCGTGTAAGTTAGGTATTTTACAGGTGACTGTTGATGTTGAATTGTATGCACACAAATTTGATTTGTCGCTACTATGTTTTTTTGCAATGAGGGCACCGATAAAGCGGCTTTTTATTACAAAACGACTTTCGTTTACTTTGCCACCGATGTAGACAAGACTAGTTGTTTTGATTGATGTTATATCTATCTGACTGCCCTGGGTAGCCAACGGATGTAAAGACTTGATAAAAACCAAGCCACAAACATGGAGCAGCTTATTTGGATGTTCATTCGCCAGGTGTTGTCGAATCGACAATAAATCTTCACTTCCGTACATGCAGTGAATGCAATCATATAAAGGTGAGTACACATTGATCGGTTCTTTCTGAGAATGATCTTTGTCGATGTGATCCATTAGAAGGTGTTTTACATAAATCCATTTTCGACAAGCCGAGAACATTAGACATTTCACCGGCTTCACATTCTTCTGTCGATTATCCAAAAGTTCTAACATCTCCGTACTGAACGTATGTTCTTGGTCGGAGCAAATGATTATTTTCAAATCCCTCTGGTCCGGGTGAAACGTCCGCTGATGCATCTGAACATTGTACGCCGCGCAACTTCGATAGAAACACTGCGAACATTGATATTTCGACGCACCGTGCACTTTCGCAATGTGATCTACTAGTCCGTGGCAGTGTATAAAGTCCTCTTCACAATAGCAGCAATACAACGCACCCATATCTTGGCTATGATTCAATGTAACGTGAAATTGCATGTCCTGGGAAGAGTTCGTCGTGAACAGACAATTCGACCCCATGCACTCATACAGGTTCTCCAAATGGAATTCTCGCTTCAGCATTTCACAGATCTCCTTACTTTTCTGGCAATTTGAAGGACCATTTGTTAGCCATGAGTCGTGCGAAATTCAGCTCCGGTCGCCCAAGAAGGTTAATGACGCTGGGGTTCTGCTCTATGAACTCCTTGGAATGGGGCCGAGTATGTACGTAACAAATCCGGGGCGTGACGTAAGTATCATTAAAATTAACTTATCAGCTAGGTGGTTAGCAACCGACAAGTATATCACACAAGTCGGGTGCTACCACGGCTCTATTTAACTTCCTACTGAGTGGTGGTCACAAATTCCCCAATGAGTGGAATGGTGGATTGCCCGCGATTGCTCAGCCTTCCCCGGGGAAGGCTGTATTTTTTTTTCAATGTAAAAAATTGTACACGTACTCGTACCCATTGTTACAACGTAACAACTCCCCCCTTACCACAAGAGGATTTCCCGAAATCCGAATTCTAGCTCGTGGTTACAGATCGTTTGGTTCATTCTCGTGGTTACAGATCGTTTGACGCGACGCGTGGTCTATTAGTAAGATAAGCTTATCCGCCTCTATCCCAGGAAGGAAATTTGGCGGGTCAGCACTCACCGTGTGCTACCCCCTTATTATAACAATTAGACTTCATTCGCTAGTTTCTACCTTTATTCTATAGCCATTACTCGTTAATCGCTAATTTCTATCTTTATTCCATAGCAATTACTCTTTATTCGCTAATTTTCTATCTTTATTCAATAGCAATTAATCGTTAATCGCTAGTTTCTATATTTATTCTATAGCAATTACTCTTTATCCACTAACTTCTGTCTTTATTCTCAAGTAATTCTCCTCATACCCCCCTATTCTGTCAGTGTTTGTTCTTGTGAGCTAATTCTTATCTATCTCCAGATGATGTAATTAGTTCAACCTAATCTGCTAGACTCAGTTTTTCGAAAATAATATTTAGCTAATACGTTGATTTCTACTTAATCTTTATCTAGGCGAAATTCTAATCCATTTGGTTTTTGTGTTTTCTTCTTCTACCTCAATATGTTTTGTCGCCCATTAATCTTTCCACGAACTAATATTACCTAACTACCAACTAAAACTAATATTTATTTAAACTAACTTTTAACTCAATCTCACTAATGCACTATGATTCTACCACGTTCCACCTAACACTCTGTGCTTCTATCTAAAGTTACCTATGACTCTTTAGCTTTTCTAAATTCTACCTAAATCTATGTGATTATGGCTAATTTTTTTTTGTTTAAAGCTTAGAGAATTAAGTTTAAATTTTTAAGACAAAGATTTTAAGTTTAGATTTCCAAGCTTAGTTGTTTAAGTTTGAATATCAGCACTTAGAATTTAAATCTAGATCCTATGAGTTAGATTTTAAGTTTAGAATTTAAGGATTATATACTTTATCATCTAAATCCTGAGTGTTCCTTCCTCGAAACCCTCTAGTTAAAGTACTTTTTTAAGTCCTTGGCGTGCCATGTTCCTGCATTCTGGCCCTTTCCATCTACCGGTAGGTAAATCCATCTTGATACTCGTTTCTTGACCCAGAAGGGTCCCACGTACTCAGGCGCTAGCTTTGCGGAATAACATTTTGCTGCGTCCGAGATGGTATAATTTTTCCGCCAAACGGCCTCTCCTTCCGCAAACGTTACGTCACGCCTACGCAAGTTGTATCTATGTGCACTCTGCGTAGCTGCGTGTTTCATGCGCTCCAGCACATCCGTGCGTACTCTGGCGAGCTCTTCGGCCCTAGCTTCGGGCTCTACTGCTGCCTACCCCTCTCCTGGCCGTTCCTGGCCGTCATGGTACGTTACCATCTCCCTGCCAAAGTTATAAAAGTATGGGATGACTTGAGTTACCTCGTGTTTGCAAGTACGTAGCGCACAGGCAATCTTCGCCAGGTGTTGATCCCAAACCCGGTGGTTGTCAGCGACGTAGGAACGCAACATTCTCTTAATGTCCTGGTTCCGTCGTTCTGCCGGGTTAGCTTGTGGGTGGTATAATGCGGTGTACTTAATTTTTGTCCCGTACTCCCCCACTAGCTGCTGCATTAGTTTTCCCCGAAACTGGACTCCATTGTCGCACACAAGCCATTTCGGTACTCCGAACACCAGGAATACTTGCTCTTCAAGTAAACGACAAACAGAGGCGGCAGTCACCGTTCGCACTGGGAACAACACTGTGAATTTACTCACGTAGTCCACGACCGTGAGGATATGAGTATATCCCCGGGTAGATCTAGGTAAGGGGCCCACCAAGTCGACACACACCATCTCCCATGGCTGTTGTGGTTCGCCACTTCGGGAGACCATAAACCCAGCCTGAGCTTGTCGCTCTACTTTATTTGCTTGGCACACCTTACATTTTCGTACGTAGCAGCTCACATCCACGGACATCTTGGGCCAATAATGCTTCGTGGCCACTCGAGACTGCGTGCGACTGACCCCCATATGTCCCGCCGTTGGATCGTCATGGCAGTGACGAAGAATTTCCTTTCGTTCCGCCTTGGGCACCACCCTTTTCCATGCGTCCTCCCCTTCCAACTCTGGGTATCGACCCGGCACATGCTTCCAGAGTGAGCCTCCCACCACCCGCCAATCTGCGAAACGTCCTGGTGCCTTCGAAACCTTCTGTTTCATCTCTTCAAGCCACTTATCCTCCGTGGTCAACAGCGTTGCTACCTCTTCTCGCGGTACCATCCGAGATAGTGCATCTGGCATGAGATGTTCCTTCCCCTTTCTATGGATTATCTCGAAGGGATATTGTTGAAGCCGGATCGCCCACCTAGTCAACCGCCCTGACGGGTCCTTCAGATTGTTTAGCCACACGAGAGAGTAATGATCGGTAACCACTGTGAACTTGGCCCCCTCCACATATGGCCTCAGCTTTTCCACAGCCCACAACACCGCGAAACACTCCTTCTCTGTGGTGGTATACTTCTTTTCGGCCCTCGACAGTGATCGGCTAAGGTAACAGATTACCTTCTCTCCTTCAGCGTGCTGTTGTGGCAGAACGGCCCCCAAACCCAGATCTGAAGCATCGGTCTGTATCGAAAAAGGTAGACTGTAGTCCGGGCAGGTAAGGATTGGGGCAGTAGAAAGTTTCACCTTCGCCTGGGTGAAAGCAGCTTGACAGTCCTGGGTCCACTCGAACTTTTGGTGCTTCTTAAGAAGATTCGTGAGTGGCGCTGTCAGCGTGGCAAAGTCGGGTATGAATCTCCTATACCAAGAGACCATTGCCAGGAACTGCCGTACTCCCTTCACGTTTTTAGACGAGGGAATCTCCATCAGACTCCTTACCTTGTCCGGATCCACGTTCAAACCCCTCTCGTCTACGACGTAACCCAGGTATTTCAATTGGGGACGACAAAACTCGCACTTATCCCGGGACACCTTCAGACCCGCCTGCCTCAACCGTCGGAAGACTTCCCTCAAGGTCTCCAAATACTTCCTGCGTCACCACGATGATATCATCGAGATAGGTGAACACACAAGGTTCGAGATCCGGTCCAAGCACTTGGTCAATCAGCCACTGCCATGTCACTGGGGCATTTTGCAAGCCAAATGGCATCCTCCGAAACTGAAAGATACCTCGATGGGGCACGGTAAAGGCCGTATACTTCCGCGATTGTTCTGCCACTGGCACCTGCCAATAAGCTGACTTAATATCGAGCGACGATAAGTATTTTGCGTCGCGTAATTTATCTAACGTGGCTGATACGTACGGGATTGGGTATACATCGTGTTCAGTGACCCTATTCAGTTTCCGGTAGTCGACGCAAAACCGATAGATGCCGTCCTTTTTCTTCACCAAGAGAATGGGTGAGGCCCATGGGCTCGCCGAAGGCTTCACTATCCCTTGCTCCAACATCTCGTTGAGCTCCGCGTCCACATGCTTTTGTACGGCCGGCGAGATCAGATAGTAGCGTTGCTTAATGGGGGGTGAGTTGGTCTTGATGACATGCTCTACCCTGTTAGTGCAGCCAACACCATCCCCCATCAATTGGAACTCTTCCTGGAGCAATTGGCTCAGGGCACCCTCCTCCAATCCTGTGAGGCGACTCCGCGGCTTCAACTGTTCGCCAGAGTCTCCTTGCAATGCGCTGATGAAGCTCCAACTCTCTTCACTCAAGGACATTACCAGGCCGAAACGTCTGACGAAGTCCACCCCCAATATGAGCATGCGGTAGCGACGGAACCACAAGCATTCGAAGCCACTCCTGCTTCTCCCTTTTGCTGGATTGGGACCATTACGGCCCCCGTAATTGCACATCCCTGACTATTGGCCATTCGGATCACCTTTTGGTTGGAGTTCAGAAGCTCTACATCCAGCTCGTCTAACACCTTCCAACCTTCTTCCCCTACCACTGTATTAGTGGTGCCCGAATCCAAGAGACCCAAGAACTTGCGACCGTATATCTCCACCTCCAGGTATGGTCGGTTATCCCCCTGTCTCTTCGCCAACAAATAGTTCAATTGCGCCTCCGTTGCGGCCCCTCCTATATTGCTCTCTGTGTCCAGGCTGCCTCCTACTGGACACAACGTCCGTTTCCCTGAGTCGATCGATTTCGACCTTCGGCTTCGGAGTTTCTGGCTATCGACCTCTCATTCGTTCTCGAATCCGGTGGGGCTCGGGCGCTACGAGGATGGTTCGGTTGACTCTGGCAATTTGGGCATGTCGCTCTTCTGACACCTTGCCGCCCACAACCAAAGCATCTCTGGGGCTCTCGACAGTCCCTGGACGTATGACCATTGCCCTTGCAGTTCCAGCAACGCACCAGATTTCCCTGCAGAGGCGCTAGATTCATTCCGTCATTTTTTCAGCCGGTCGATTAGAATTCTGATTTTCGACGCCATCCTGGATTTTCCGCGCTTCTAAGTTCTTAAGCTAAAAAGGGAAACTACTTACTTAAGAGTAGAATAAAACACAAATTTTATTTCAAACGGAATCTTGATTAAAGTTACAAGTCAAAGGAATTTCAGCCGCTCCTTTTCTGTCTCGCAATCCTCGCAATCTAGCTGTCGCTCCTTGCACACTCTGCCTGGAATCTGTTATTTGGTTGAAGGTCCCAGGTCCTCAACTGGTCAATTGCTTCCCCTATTTCAACTGCCTACCACCGTGATGCTGTGATCTACTTCTGCTTGGATTTGACACTAATTTTCAATTTTCACCCTATCACTGATTTCAACACCGAAAATTTCGAAGAAATTACCCCGCGGTAATCTCCTTTTATGCCCCACGTTGGGCGCCAATTTGTTACCCACCCCGCCTAATTGAGGGGGGAGTGACCTCCGACTTGGTCCGTTTGGGTCCCGGGTTCGCTCAGGAGACTGGGCGTGGGCGCCACTCACTCACCCCAAGCATGGACCACGAGCCGCCGAGTGAGATTACGGCTCACCGAGGTCAAAGGGACCAGTTTTGGAAGTCGCCGCTGCGTATAGCACGACCCCCTTGCTCAGTCACCGGACCACCTAAACGCGAGTCAAGTACCGAACTTCTTTCCTGGGCCAAGAATATTTCTGACTGGGCCAAGAATATTTCTTTCGTATTTTCGAAAAAAGATATTTATTTACACAGCATCCGCGATCAAACGAATCTCAGAGTAGGTTCACTCACAATTCCAAACGTCTTACTCTACGTTAAATTACTCAAACTACCGTTTCTATAACCGAAATCCACCACTCCACTATGACAAACTGAATTTACATACGAAATACTCTTGAAAATCTTAAATACGAGTAAAGTTCTGACGCTGTTTTCAGCTATACTACTTAAGACTAGTAATGTATTCGACGAACGAAATACAGCGAAAACTTCTGTGCGGAATCGAGCGAAGTAAAGTTCCGCACACCGACACCGGGGGCAGTATAAATTACCACTGATGACATTTAACAAGTGCATTGCATTTGAATTCGGTGCATATAAATTTAAATAACCGGCATCAAAAATGATAATATCGGCAAAACAAAAACTATTGTTGCAAGGATGCGCGGTTCATCCATCCATTTTCACCAATTTTTCAATAAAATATCCGCAAACTCGAATGAAATTATGAGCTGTCACATTTTTCGCATCAATTTAAGGTCCTGGGTCATTAAATGGCCGCGAAATTTAACTTATACATTGTGCAGCGCCATCTCAGAGCGAGTCATTGCGTTGTCTTCGAAGACTCTTATACGCCTTCGAACACATTACTGACGAGCAAAACCAAACGAAACGATATTCCGCGCCAGGCTGATTTTGTATGGGATTTGACACTTCGTTCCGTTTCGCGTCGAATACATTTCAGGGCTTTAAGACTAAAAAAAAAATTCTTCCATTAAATCTAAATTGCGCACTAACCTTCTTCCTTCGGTCGGCCAAAAGGTTAAAAAGCCAAAAAGCCAACCCCGATTCCAGCCGAGTCCCGGTTCAGTCATGGGCTAGTTTCTTCACGACCAGATTCGTCTATTAACTTCCTTCGCCGTCGCAACCCGAATGTTCGGATTAATGCCTGATTTTGATTTTATCAATTTTCAAAATTGTTCCACTGCTCGCTTTCGCCGTCGCACAAAGAATCTGATTATCAATTTTCAAAATTACTCCACTGCTCGCTTTCACCGTCGCACAAAGAATCTGTACCTGATTATCAATTTTCCAAAATTATTCAACTACTCGCTGTCGCCGTCGCACAAAGAATCTGTACCTGATTATCAATTTTCAAAATTATTCCACTGCTCGCTTTCGCCGTCACACAAAGAATCTGTACCTGATTATCAATTTTCAAAATTATTCCACCGCTCGCTTTCGCCGTCGCACAAAGAAACTGTACCTGATCATCAATTTTCAAAATTATTCAACTGCTCGCTTTCGCCGTCGCACAAAGAATCTGTACCTGATTATCAATTTTCAAAATTATTCCACTGCTCGCTTTCGCCGTCGCACAAAGAATCTGTGCCTGATTATCAATTTTCAAAATTATTCAACTGCTCGCTTTCGCCGTCGCACAAAGAATGGAAAATTTTTCTTCATCAGGTCCCGCTGCTTTCTCTTTTCGAGTCCCGTAAGTTCTCCTTTCCTGTATGACTGGGTGAATGTACTCTCGCACGCGCCTAGCGAGTATTTCCACCACCCACTGGGTTTACAATCCAATAACTTCTCATGGCTGTCGGGTTTAAGTCCACCCCTGAGTTTCGTTGGCGTGTAAGTTAGGTATTTTACAGGTGACTGTTGATGTTGAATTGTATGCACACAAATTTGATTTGTCGCTACTATGTTTTTTTGCAATGAGGGCACCGATAAAGCGGCTTTTTATTACAAAACGACTTTCGTTTACTTTGCCACCGATGTAGACAAGACTAGTTGTTTTGATTGATGTTATATCTATCTGACTGCCCTGGGTAGCCAACGGATGTAAAGACTTGATAAAAACCAAGCCACAAACATGGAGCAGCTTATTTGGATGTTCATTCGCCAGGTGTTGTCGAATCGACAATAAATCTTCACTTCCGTACATGCAGTGAATGCAATCATATAAAGGTGAGTACACATTGATCGGTTCTTTCTGAGAATGATCTTTGTCGATGTGATCCATTAGAAGGTGTTTTACATAAATCCATTTTCGACAAGCCGAGAACATTAGACATTTCACCGGCTTCACATTCTTCTGTCGATTATCCAAAAGTTCTAACATCTCCGTACTGAACGTATGTTCTTGGTCGGAGCAAATGATTATTTTCAAATCCCTCTGGTCCGGGTGAAACGTCCGCTGATGCATCTGAACATTGTACGCCGCGCAACTTCGATAGAAACACTGCGAACATTGATATTTCGACGCACCGTGCACTTTCGCAATGTGATCTACTAGTCCGTGGCAGTGTATAAAGTCCTCTTCACAATAGCAGCAATACAACGCACCCATATCTTGGCTATGATTCAATGTAACGTGAAATTGCATGTCCTGGGAAGAGTTCGTCGTGAACAGACAATTCGACCCCATGCACTCATACAGGTTCTCCAAATGGAATTCTCGCTTCAGCATTTCACAGATCTCCTTACTTTTCTGGCAATTTGAAGGACCATTTGTTAGCCATGAGTCGTGCGAAATTCAGCTCCGGTCGCCCAAGAAGGTTAATGACGCTGGGGTTCTGCTCTATGAACTCCTTGGAATGGGGCCGAGTATGTACGTAACAAATCCGGGGCGTGACGTAAGTATCATTAAAATTAACTTATCAGCTAGGTGGTTAGCAACCGACAAGTATATCACACAAGTCGGGTGCTACCACGGCTCTATTTAACTTCCTACTGAGTGGTGGTCACAAATTCCCCAATGAGTGGAATGGTGGATTGCCCGCGATTGCTCAGCCTTCCCCGGGGAAGGCTGTATTTTTTTTTCAATGTAAAAAATTGTACACGTACTCGTACCCATTGTTACAACGTAACAACTCCCCCCTTACCACAAGAGGATTTCCCGAAATCCGAATTCTAGCTCGTGGTTACAGATCGTTTGGTTCATTCTCGTGGTTACAGATCGTTTGACGCGACGCGTGGTCTATTAGTAAGATAAGCTTATCCGCCTCTATCCCAGGAAGGAAATTTGGCGGGTCAGCACTCACCGTGTGCTACCCCCTTATTATAACAATTAGACTTCATTCGCTAGTTTCTACCTTTATTCTATAGCCATTACTCGTTAATCGCTAATTTCTATCTTTATTCCATAGCAATTACTCTTTATTCGCTAATTTTCTATCTTTATTCAATAGCAATTAATCGTTAATCGCTAGTTTCTATATTTATTCTATAGCAATTACTCTTTATCCACTAACTTCTGTCTTTATTCTCAAGTAATTCTCCTCATACCCCCCTATTCTGTCAGTGTTTGTTCTTGTGAGCTAATTCTTATCTATCTCCAGATGATGTAATTAGTTCAACCTAATCTGCTAGACTCAGTTTTTCGAAAATAATATTTAGCTAATACGTTGATTTCTACTTAATCTTTATCTAGGCGAAATTCTAATCCATTTGGTTTTTGTGTTTTCTTCTTCTACCTCAATATGTTTTGTCGCCCATTAATCTTTCCACGAACTAATATTACCTAACTACCAACTAAAACTAATATTTACTTAAACTAACTTTTAACTCAATCTCACTAATGCACTATGATTCTACCACGTTCCACCTAACACTCTGTGCTTCTATCTAAAGTTACCTATGACTCTTTAGCTTTTCTAAATTCTACCTAAATCTATGTGATTATGGCTAATTTTTTTTTGTTTAAAGCTTAGAGAATTAAGTTTAAATTTTTAAGACAAAGATTTTAAGTTTAGATTTCCAAGCTTAGTTGTTTAAGTTTGAATATCAGCACTTAGAATTTAAATCTAGATCCTATGAGTTAGATTTTAAGTTTAGAATTTAAGGATTATATACTTTATCATCTAAATCCTGAGTGTTCCTTCCTCGAAACCCTCTAGTTAAAGTACTTTTTTAAGTCCTTGGCGTGCCATGTTCCTGCATTCTGGCCCTTTCCATCTACCGGTAGGTAAATCCATCTTGATACTCGTTTCTTGACCCAGAAGGGTCCCACGTACTCAGGCGCTAGCTTTGCGGAATAAAATTTTGCTGCGTCCGAGATGGTATAATTTTTCCGCCAAACGGCCTCTCCTTCCGCAAACGTTACGTCACGCCTACGCAAGTTGTATCTATGTGCACTCTGCGTAGCTGCGTGTTTCATGCGCTCCAGCACATCCGTGCGTACTCTGGCGAGCTCTTCGGCCCTAGCTTCGGGCTCTACTGCTGCCTACCCCTCTCCTGGCCGTTCCTGGCCGTCATGGTACGTTACCATCTCCCTGCCAAAGTTATAAAAGTATGGGATGACTTGAGTTACCTCGTGTTTGCAAGTACGTAGCGCACAGGCAATCTTCGCCAGGTGTTGATCCCAAACCCGGTGGTTGTCAGCGACGTAGGAACGCAACATTCTCTTAATGTCCTGGTTCCGTCGTTCTGCCGGGTTAGCTTGTGGGTGGTATAATGCGGTGTACTTAATTTTTGTCCCGTACTCCCCCACTAGCTGCTGCATTAGTTTTCCCCGAAACTGGACTCCATTGTCGCACACAAGCCATTTCGGTACTCCGAACACCAGGAATACTTGCTCTTCAAGTAAACGACAAACAGAGGCGGCAGTCACCGTTCGCACTGGGAACAACACTGTGAATTTACTCACGTAGTCCACGACCGTGAGGATATGAGTATATCCCCGGGTAGATCTAGGTAAGGGGCCCACCAAGTCGACACACACCATCTCCCATGGCTGTTGTGGTTCGCCACTTCGGGAGACCATAAACCCAGCCTGAGCTTGTCGCTCTACTTTATTTGCTTGGCACACCTTACATTTTCGTACGTAGCAGCTCACATCCACGGACATCTTGGGCCAATAATGCTTCGTGGCCACTCGAGACTGCGTGCGACTGACCCCCATATGTCCCGCCGTTGGATCGTCATGGCAGTGACGAAGAATTTCCTTTCGTTCCGCCTTGGGCACCACCCTTTTCCATGCGTCCTCCCCTTCCAACTCTGGGTATCGACCCGGCACATGCTTCCAGAGTGAGCCTCCCACCACCCGCCAATCTGCGAAACGTCCTGGTGCCTTCGAAACCTTCTGTTTCATCTCTTCAAGCCACTTATCCTCCGTGGTCAACAGCGTTGCTACCTCTTCTCGCGGTACCATCCGAGATAGTGCATCTGGCATGAGATGTTCCTTCCCCTTTCTATGGATTATCTCGAAGGGATATTGTTGAAGCCGGATCGCCCACCTAGTCAACCGCCCTGACGGGTCCTTTAGATTGTTTAGCCACACGAGAGAGTAATGATCGGTAACCACTGTGAACTTGGCCCCCTCCACATATGGCCTCAGCTTTTCCACAGCCCACAACACCGCGAAACACTCCTTCTCTGTGGTGGTATACTTCTTTTCGGCCCTCGACAGTGATCGGCTAAGGTAACAGATTACCTTCTCTCCTTCAGCGTGCTGTTGTGGCAGAACGGCCCCCAAACCCAGATCTGAAGCATCGGTCTGTATCGAAAAAGGTAGACTGTAGTCCGGGCAGGTAAGGATTGGGGCAGTAGAAAGTTTCACCTTCGCCTGGGTGAAAGCAGCTTGACAGTCCTGGGTCCACTCGAACTTTTGGTGCTTCTTAAGAAGATTCGTGAATGGCGCTGTCAGCGTGGCAAAGTCGGGTATGAATCTCCTATACCAAGAGACCATTGCCAGGAACTGCCGTACTCCCTTCACGTTTTTAGACGAGGGAATCTCCATCAGACTCCTTACCTTGTCCGGATCCACGTTCAAACCCCTCTCGTCTACGACGTAACCCAGGTATTTCAATTGGGGACGACAAAACTCGCACTTATCCCGGGACACCTTCAGACTCGCCTGCCTCAACCGTCGGAAGACTTCCCTCAAGGTCTCCAAATACTTCCTGCGTCACCACGATGATATCATCGAGATAGGTGAACACACAAGGTTCGAGATCTGGTCCAAGCACTTGGTCAATCAGCCACTGCCATGTCACTGGGGCATTTTGCAAGCCAAATGGCATCCTCCGAAACTGAAAGATACCTCGATGGGGCACGGTAAAGGCCGTATACTTCCGCGATTGTTCTGCCACTGGCACCTGCCAATAAGCTGACTTAATATCGAGCGACGATAAGTATTTTGCGTCGCGTAATTTATCTAACGTGGCTGATACGTACGGGATTGGGTATACATCGTGTTCAGTGACCCTATTCAGTTTCCGGTAGTCGACGCAAAACCGATAGATGCCGTCCTTTTTCTTCACCAAGAGAATGGGTGAGGCCCATGGGCTCGCCGAAGGCTTCACTATCCCTTGCTCCAACATCTCGTTGAGCTCCGCGTCCACATGCTTTTGTACGGCCGGCGAGATCAGATAGTAGCGTTGCTTAATGGGGGGTGAGTTGGTCTTGATGACATGCTCTACCCTGTTAGTGCAGCCAACACCATCCCCCATCAATTGGAACTCTTCCTGGAGCAATTGGCTCAGGGCACCCTCCTCCAATCCTGTGAGGCGACTCCGCGGCTTCAACTGTTCGCCAGAGTCTCCTTGCAATGCGCTGATGAAGCTCCAACTCTCTTCACTCAAGGCCATTACCAGGCCGAAACGTCTGACGAAGTCCACCCCCAATATGAGCATGCGGTAGCGACGGAACCACAAGCATTCGAAGCCACTCCTGCTTCTCCCTTTTGCTGGATTGGGACCATTACGGCCCCCGTAATTGCACATCCCTGACTATTGGCCATTCGGATCACCTTTTGGTTGGAGTTCAGAAGCTCTACATCCAGCTCGTCTAACACCTTCCAACCTTCTTCCCCTACCACTGTATTAGTGGTGCCCGAATCCAAGAGATCCAAGAACTTGCGACCGTATATCTCCACCTCCAGGTATGGTCGGTTATCCCCCTGTCTCTTCGCCAACAAATAGTTCAATTGCGCCTCCGTTGCGGCCCCTCCTATATTGCTCTCTGTGTCCAGGCTGCCTCCTACTGGACACAACGTCCGTTTCCCTGAGTCGATCGATTTCGACCTTCGGCTTCGGAGTTTCTGGCTATCGACCTCTCATTCGTTCTCGAATCCGGTGGGGCTCGGGCGCTACGAGGATGGTTCGGTTGACTCTGGCAATTTGGGCATGTCGCTCTTCTGACACCTTGCCGCCCACAACCAAAGCATCTCTGGGGCTCTCGACAGTCCCTGGACGTATGACCATTGCCCTTGCAGTTCCAGCAACGCACCAGATTTCCCTGCAGAGGCGCTAGATTCATTCCGTCATTTTTTCAGCCGGTCGATTAGAATTCTGATTTTCGACGCCATCCTGGATTTTCCGCGCTTCTAAGTTCTTAAGCTAAAAAGGGAAACTACTTACTTAAGAGTAGAATAAAACACAAATTTTATTTCAAACGGAATCTTGATTAAAGTTACAAGTCAAAGGAATTTCAGCCGCTCCTTTTCTGTCTCGCAATCCTCGCAATCTAGCTGTCGCTCCTTGCACACTCTGCCTGGAATCTGTTATTTGGTTGAAGGTCCCAGGTCCTCAACTGGTCAATTGCTTCCCCTATTTCAACTGCCTACCACCGTGATGCTGTGATCTACTTCTGCTTGGATTTGACACTAATTTTCAATTTTCACCCTATCACTGATTTCAACACCGAAAATTTCGAAGAAATTACCCCGCGGTAATCTCCTTTTATGCCCCACGTTGGGCGCCAATTTGTTACCCACCCCGCCTAATTGAGGGGGGAGTGACCTCCGACTTGGTCCGTTTGGGTCCCGGGTTCGCTCAGGAGACTGGGCGTGGGCGCCACTCACTCACCCCAAGCATGGACCACGAGCCGCCGAGTGAGATTACGGCTCACCGAGGTCAAAGGGACCAGTTTTGGAAGTCGCCGCTGCGTATAGCACGACCCCCTTGCTCAGTCACCGGACCACCTAAACGCGAGTCAAGTACCGAACTTCTTTCCTGGGCCAAGAATATTTCTGACTGGGCCAAGAATATTTCTTTCGTATTTTCGAAAAAAGATATTTATTTACACAGCATCCGCGATCAAACGAATCTCAGAGTAGGTTCACTCACAATTCCAAACGTCTTACTCTACGTTAAATTACTCAAACTACCGTTTCTATAACCGAAATCCACCACTCCACTATGACAAACTGAATTTACATACGAAATACTCTTGAAAATCTTAAATACGAGTAAAGTTCTGACGCTGTTTTCAGCTATACTACTTAAGACTAGTAATGTATTCGACGAACGAAATACAGCGAAAACTTCTGTGCGGAATCGAGCGAAGTAAAGTTCCGCACACCGACACCGGGGGCAGTATAAATTACCACTGATGACATTTAACAAGTGCATTGCATTTGAATTCGGTGCATATAAATTTAAATAACCGGCATCAAAAATGATAATATCGGCAAAACAAAAACTATTGTTGCAAGGATGCGCGGTTCATCCATCCATTTTCACCAATTTTTCAATAAAATATCCGCAAACTCGAATGAAATTATGAGCTGTCACATTTTTCGCATCAATTTAAGGTCCTGGGTCATTAAATGGCCGCGAAATTTAACTTATACATTGTGCAGCGCCATCTCAGAGCGAGTCATTGCGTTGTCTTCGAAGACTCTTATACGCCTTCGAACACATTACTGACGAGCAAAACCAAACGAAACGATATTCCGCGCCAGGCTGATTTTGTATGGGATTTGACACTTCGTTCCGTTTCGCGTCGAATACATTTCAGGGCTTTAAGACTAAAAAAAAAATTCTTCCATTAAATCTAAATTGCGCACTAACCTTCTTCCTTCGGTCGGCCAAAAGGTTAAAAAGCCAAAAAGCCAACCCCGATTCCAGCCGAGTCCCGGTTCAGTCATGGGCTAGTTTCTTCACGACCAGATTCGTCTATTAACTTCCTTCGCCGTCGCAACCCGAATGTTCGGATTAATGCCTGATTTTGATTTTATCAATTTTCAAAATTGTTCCACTGCTCGCTTTCGCCGTCGCACAAAGAATCTGATTATCAATTTTCAAAATTACTCCACTGCTCGCTTTCACCGTCGCACAAAGAATCTGTACCTGATTATCAATTTTCCAAAATTATTCAACTACTCGCTGTCGCCGTCGCACAAAGAATCTGTACCTGATTATCAATTTTCAAAATTATTCCACTGCTCGCTTTCGCCGTCACACAAAGAATCTGTACCTGATTATCAATTTTCAAAATTATTCCACCGCTCGCTTTCGCCGTCGCACAAAGAAACTGTACCTGATCATCAATTTTCAAAATTATTCAACTGCTCGCTTTCGCCGTCGCACAAAGAATCTGTACCTGATTATCAATTTTCAAAATTATTCCACTGCTCGCTTTCGCCGTCGCACAAAGAATCTGTGCCTGATTATCAATTTTCAAAATTATTCAACTGCTCGCTTTCGCCGTCGCACAAAGAATGGAAAATTTTTCTTCATCAGGTCCCGCTGCTTTCTCTTTTCGAGTCCCGTAAGTTCTCCTTTCCTGTATGACTGGGTGAATGTACTCTCGCACGCGCCTAGCGAGTATTTCCACCACCCACTGGGTTTACAATCCAATAACTTCTCATGGCTGTCGGGTTTAAGTCCACCCCTGAGTTTCGTTGGCGTGTAAGTTAGGTATTTTACAGGTGACTGTTGATGTTGAATTGTATGCACACAAATTTGATTTGTCGCTACTATGTTTTTTTGCAATGAGGGCACCGATAAAGCGGCTTTTTATTACAAAACGACTTTCGTTTACTTTGCCACCGATGTAGACAAGACTAGTTGTTTTGATTGATGTTATATCTATCTGACTGCCCTGGGTAGCCAACGGATGTAAAGACTTGATAAAAACCAAGCCACAAACATGGAGCAGCTTATTTGGATGTTCATTCGCCAGGTGTTGTCGAATCGACAATAAATCTTCACTTCCGTACATGCAGTGAATGCAATCATATAAAGGTGAGTACACATTGATCGGTTCTTTCTGAGAATGATCTTTGTCGATGTGATCCATTAGAAGGTGTTTTACATAAATCCATTTTCGACAAGCCGAGAACATTAGACATTTCACCGGCTTCACATTCTTCTGTCGATTATCCAAAAGTTCTAACATCTCCGTACTGAACGTATGTTCTTGGTCGGAGCAAATGATTATTTTCAAATCCCTCTGGTCCGGGTGAAACGTCCGCTGATGCATCTGAACATTGTACGCCGCGCAACTTCGATAGAAACACTGCGAACATTGATATTTCGACGCACCGTGCACTTTCGCAATGTGATCTACTAGTCCGTGGCAGTGTATAAAGTCCTCTTCACAATAGCAGCAATACAACGCACCCATATCTTGGCTATGATTCAATGTAACGTGAAATTGCATGTCCTGGGAAGAGTTCGTCGTGAACAGACAATTCGACCCCATGCACTCATACAGGTTCTCCAAATGGAATTCTCGCTTCAGCATTTCACAGATCTCCTTACTTTTCTGGCAATTTGAAGGACCATTTGTTAGCCATGAGTCGTGCGAAATTCAGCTCCGGTCGCCCAAGAAGGTTAATGACGCTGGGGTTCTGCTCTATGAACTCCTTGGAATGGGGCCGAGTATGTACGTAACAAATCCGGGGCGTGACGTAAGTATCATTAAAATTAACTTATCAGCTAGGTGGTTAGCAACCGACAAGTATATCACACAAGTCGGGTGCTACCACGGCTCTATTTAACTTCCTACTGAGTGGTGGTCACAAATTCCCCAATGAGTGGAATGGTGGATTGCCCGCGATTGCTCAGCCTTCCCCGGGGAAGGCTGTATTTTTTTTTCAATGTAAAAAATTGTACACGTACTCGTACCCATTGTTACAACGTAACAACTCCCCCCTTACCACAAGAGGATTTCCCGAAATCCGAATTCTAGCTCGTGGTTACAGATCGTTTGGTTCATTCTCGTGGTTACAGATCGTTTGACGCGACGCGTGGTCTATTAGTAAGATAAGCTTATCCGCCTCTATCCCAGGAAGGAAATTTGGCGGGTCAGCACTCACCGTGTGCTACCCCCTTATTATAACAATTAGACTTCATTCGCTAGTTTCTACCTTTATTCTATAGCCATTACTCGTTAATCGCTAATTTCTATCTTTATTCCATAGCAATTACTCTTTATTCGCTAATTTTCTATCTTTATTCAATAGCAATTAATCGTTAATCGCTAGTTTCTATATTTATTCTATAGCAATTACTCTTTATCCACTAACTTCTGTCTTTATTCTCAAGTAATTCTCCTCATACCCCCCTATTCTGTCAGTGTTTGTTCTTGTGAGCTAATTCTTATCTATCTCCAGATGATGTAATTAGTTCAACCTAATCTGCTAGACTCAGTTTTTCGAAAATAATATTTAGCTAATACGTTGATTTCTACTTAATCTTTATCTAGGCGAAATTCTAATCCATTTGGTTTTTGTGTTTTCTTCTTCTACCTCAATATGTTTTGTCGCCCATTAATCTTTCCACGAACTAATATTACCTAACTACCAACTAAAACTAATATTTACTTAAACTAACTTTTAACTCAATCTCACTAATGCACTATGATTCTACCACGTTCCACCTAACACTCTGTGCTTCTATCTAAAGTTACCTATGACTCTTTAGCTTTTCTAAATTCTACCTAAATCTATGTGATTATGGCTAATTTTTTTTTGTTTAAAGCTTAGAGAATTAAGTTTAAATTTTTAAGACAAAGATTTTAAGTTTAGATTTCCAAGCTTAGTTGTTTAAGTTTGAATATCAGCACTTAGAATTTAAATCTAGATCCTATGAGTTAGATTTTAAGTTTAGAATTTAAGGATTATATACTTTATCATCTAAATCCTGAGTGTTCCTTCCTCGAAACCCTCTAGTTAAAGTACTTTTTTAAGTCCTTGGCGTGCCATGTTCCTGCATTCTGGCCCTTTCCATCTACCGGTAGGTAAATCCATCTTGATACTCGTTTCTTGACCCAGAAGGGTCCCACGTACTCAGGCGCTAGCTTTGCGGAATAAAATTTTGCTGCGTCCGAGATGGTATAATTTTTCCGCCAAACGGCCTCTCCTTCCGCAAACGTTACGTCACGCCTACGCAAGTTGTATCTATGTGCACTCTGCGTAGCTGCGTGTTTCATGCGCTCCAGCACATCCGTGCGTACTCTGGCGAGCTCTTCGGCCCTAGCTTCGGGCTCTACTGCTGCCTACCCCTCTCCTGGCCGTTCCTGGCCGTCATGGTACGTTACCATCTCCCTGCCAAAGTTATAAAAGTATGGGATGACTTGAGTTACCTCGTGTTTGCAAGTACGTAGCGCACAGGCAATCTTCGCCAGGTGTTGATCCCAAACCCGGTGGTTGTCAGCGACGTAGGAACGCAACATTCTCTTAATGTCCTGGTTCCGTCGTTCTGCCGGGTTAGCTTGTGGGTGGTATAATGCGGTGTACTTAATTTTTGTCCCGTACTCCCCCACTAGCTGCTGCATTAGTTTTCCCCGAAACTGGACTCCATTGTCGCACACAAGCCATTTCGGTACTCCGAACACCAGGAATACTTGCTCTTCAAGTAAACGACAAACAGAGGCGGCAGTCACCGTTCGCACTGGGAACAACACTGTGAATTTACTCACGTAGTCCACGACCGTGAGGATATGAGTATATCCCCGGGTAGATCTAGGTAAGGGGCCCACCAAGTCGACACACACCATCTCCCATGGCTGTTGTGGTTCGCCACTTCGGGAGACCATAAACCCAGCCTGAGCTTGTCGCTCTACTTTATTTGCTTGGCACACCTTACATTTTCGTACGTAGCAGCTCACATCCACGGACATCTTGGGCCAATAATGCTTCGTGGCCACTCGAGACTGCGTGCGACTGACCCCCATATGTCCCGCCGTTGGATCGTCATGGCAGTGACGAAGAATTTCCTTTCGTTCCGCCTTGGGCACCACCCTTTTCCATGCGTCCTCCCCTTCCAACTCTGGGTATCGACCCGGCACATGCTTCCAGAGTGAGCCTCCCACCACCCGCCAATCTGCGAAACGTCCTGGTGCCTTCGAAACCTTCTGTTTCATCTCTTCAAGCCACTTATCCTCCGTGGTCAACAGCGTTGCTACCTCTTCTCGCGGTACCATCCGAGATAGTGCATCTGGCATGAGATGTTCCTTCCCCTTTCTATGGATTATCTCGAAGGGATATTGTTGAAGCCGGATCGCCCACCTAGTCAACCGCCCTGACGGGTCCTTTAGATTGTTTAGCCACACGAGAGAGTAATGATCGGTAACCACTGTGAACTTGGCCCCCTCCACATATGGCCTCAGCTTTTCCACAGCCCACAACACCGCGAAACACTCCTTCTCTGTGGTGGTATACTTCTTTTCGGCCCTCGACAGTGATCGGCTAAGGTAACAGATTACCTTCTCTCCTTCAGCGTGCTGTTGTGGCAGAACGGCCCCCAAACCCAGATCTGAAGCATCGGTCTGTATCGAAAAAGGTAGACTGTAGTCCGGGCAGGTAAGGATTGGGGCAGTAGAAAGTTTCACCTTCGCCTGGGTGAAAGCAGCTTGACAGTCCTGGGTCCACTCGAACTTTTGGTGCTTCTTAAGAAGATTCGTGAATGGCGCTGTCAGCGTGGCAAAGTCGGGTATGAATCTCCTATACCAAGAGACCATTGCCAGGAACTGCCGTACTCCCTTCACGTTTTTAGACGAGGGAATCTCCATCAGACTCCTTACCTTGTCCGGATCCACGTTCAAACCCCTCTCGTCTACGACGTAACCCAGGTATTTCAATTGGGGACGACAAAACTCGCACTTATCCCGGGACACCTTCAGACCCGCCTGCCTCAACCGTCGGAAGACTTCCCTCAAGGTCTCCAAATACTTCCTGCGTCACCACGATGATATCATCGAGATAGGTGAACACACAAGGTTCGAGATCCGGTCCAAGCACTTGGTCAATCAGCCACTGCCATGTCGCTGGGGCATTTTGCAAGCCAAATGGCATCCTCCGAAACTGAAAGATACCTCGATGGGGCACGGTAAAGGCCGTATACTTCCGCGATTGTTCTGCCACTGGCACCTGCCAATAAGCTGACTTAATATCGAGCGACGATAAGTATTTTGCGTCGCGTAATTTATCTAACGTGGCTGATACGTACGGGATTGGGTATACATCGTGTTCAGTGACCCTATTCAGTTTCCGGTAGTCGACGCAAAACCGATAGATGCCGTCCTTTTTCTTCACCAAGAGAATGGGTGAGGCCCATGGGCTCGCCGAAGGCTTCACTATCCCTTGCTCCAACATCTCGTTGAGCTCCGCGTCCACATGCTTTTGTACGGCCGGCGAGATCAGATAGTAGCGTTGCTTAATGGGGGGTGAGTTGGTCTTGATGACATGCTCTACCCTGTTAGTGCAGCCAACACCATCCCCCATCAATTGGAACTCTTCCTGGAGCAATTGGCTCAGGGCACCCTCCTCCAATCCTGTGAGGCGACTCCGCGGCTTCAACTGTTCGCCAGAGTCTCCTTGCAATGCGCTGATGAAGCTCCAACTCTCTTCACTCAAGGCCATTACCAGGCCGAAACGTCTGACGAAGTCCACCCCCAATATGAGCATGCGGTAGCGACGGAACCACAAGCATTCGAAGCCACTCCTGCTTCTCCCTTTTGCTGGATTGGGACCATTACGGCCCCCGTAATTGCACATCCCTGACTATTGGCCATTCGGATCACCTTTTGGTTGGAGTTCAGAAGCTCTACATCCAGCTCGTCTAACACCTTCCAACCTTCTTCCCCTACCACTGTATTAGTGGTGCCCGAATCCAAGAGACCCAAGAACTTGCGACCGTATATCTCCACCTCCAGGTATGGTCGGTTATCCCCCTGTCTCTTCGCCAACAAATAGTTCAATTGCGCCTCCGTTGCGGCCCCTCCTATATTGCTCTCTGTGTCCAGGCTGCCTCCTACTGGACACAACGTCCGTTTCCCTGAGTCGATCGATTTCGACCTTCGGCTTCGGAGTTTCTGGCTATCGACCTCTCATTCGTTCTCGAATCCGGTGGGGCTCGGGCGCTACGAGGATGGTTCGGTTGACTCTGGCAATTTGGGCATGTCGCTCTTCTGACACCTTGCCGCCCACAACCAAAGCATCTCTGGGGCTCTCGACAGTCCCTGGACGTATGACCATTGCCCTTGCAGTTCCAGCAACGCACCAGATTTCCCTGCAGAGGCGCTAGATTCATTCCGTCATTTTTTCAGCCGGTCGATTAGAATTCTGATTTTCGACGCCATCCTGGATTTTCCGCGCTTCTAAGTTCTTAAGCTAAAAAGGGAAACTACTTACTTAAGAGTAGAATAAAACACAAATTTTATTTCAAACGGAATCTTGATTAAAGTTACAAGTCAAAGGAATTTCAGCCGCTCCTTTTCTGTCTCGCAATCCTCGCAATCTAGCTGTCGCTCCTTGCACACTCTGCCTGGAATCTGTTATTTGGTTGAAGGTCCCAGGTCCTCAACTGGTCAATTGCTTCCCCTATTTCAACTGCCTACCACCGTGATGCTGTGATCTACTTCTGCTTGGATTTGACACTAATTTTCAATTTTCACCCTATCACTGATTTCAACACCGAAAATTTCGAAGAAATTACCCCGCGGTAATCTCCTTTTATGCCCCACGTTGGGCGCCAATTTGTTACCCACCCCGCCTAATTGAGGGGGGAGTGACCTCCGACTTGGTCCGTTTGGGTCCCGGGTTCGCTCAGGAGACTGGGCGTGGGCGCCACTCACTCACCCCAAGCATGGACCACGAGCCGCCGAGTGAGATTACGGCTCACCGAGGTCAAAGGGGCCAGTTTTGGAAGTCGCCGCTGCGTATAGCACGACCCCCTTGCTCAGTCACCGGACCACCTAAACGCGAGTCAAGTACCGAACTTCTTTCCTGGGCCAAGAATATTTCTGACTGGGCCAAGAATATTTCTTTCGTATTTTCGAAAAAAGATATTTATTTACACAGCATCCGCGATCAAACGAATCTCAGAGTAGGTTCACTCACAATTCCAAACGTCTTACTCTACGTTAAATTACTCAAACTACCGTTTCTATAACCGAAATCCACCACTCCACTATGACAAACTGAATTTACATACGAAATACTCTTGAAAATCTTAAATACGAGTAAAGTTCTGACGCTGTTTTCAGCTATACTACTTAAGACTAAAAAAAAAATTCTTCCATTAAATCTAAATTGCGCACTAACCTTCTTCCTTCGGTCGGCCAAAAGGTTAAAAAGCCAAAAAGCCAACCCCGATTCCAGCTGAGTCCCGATTCAGTCATGGGCTAGTTTCTTCACGACCAGATTCGTCTATTAACTTCCTTCGCCGTCGCAACCCGAATGTTCGGATTAATGCCTGATTTTGATTTTATCAATTTTCAAAATTGTTCCACTGCTCGCTTTCGCCGTCGCACAAAGAATCTGATTATCAATTTTCAAAATTACTCCACTGCTCGCTTTCACCGTCGCACAAAGAATCTGTACCTGATTATCAATTTTCCAAAATTATTCAACTACTCGCTGTCGCCGTCGCACAAAGAATCTGTACCTGATTATCAATTTTCAAAATTATTCCACTGCTCGCTTTCGCCGTCGCACAAAGAATCTGTACCTGATTATCAATTTTCAAAATTATTCCACCGCTCGCTTTCGCCGTCGCACAAAGAAACTGTACCTGATCATCAATTTTCAAAATTATTCAACTGCTCGCTTTCGCCGTCGCACAAAGAATCTGTACCTGATTATCAATTTTCAAAATTATTCCACTGCTCGCTTTCGCCGTCGCACAAAGAATCTGTACCTGATTATCAATTTTCAAAATTATTCAACTGCTCGCTTTCGCCGTCGCACAAAGAATGGAAAATTTTTCTTCATCAGGTCCCGCTGCTTTCTCTTTTCGAGTCCCGTAAGTTCTCCTTTCCTGTATGACTGGGTGAATGTACTCTCGCACGCGCCTAGCGAGTATTTCCACCACCCACTGGGTTTACAATCCAATAACTTCTCATGGCTGTCGGGTTTAAGTCCACCCCTGAGTTTCGTTGGCGTGTAAGTTAGGTATTTTACAGGTGACTGTTGATGTTGAATTGTATGCACACAAATTTGATTTGTCGCTACTATGTTTTTTTGCAATGAGGGCACCGATAAAGCGGCTTTTTATTACAAAACGACTTTCGTTTACTTTGCCACCGATGTAGACAAGACTAGTTGTTTTGATTGATGTTATATCTATCTGACTGCCCTGGGTAGCCAACGGATGTAAAGACTTGATAAAAACCAAGCCACAAACATGGAGCAGCTTATTTGGATGTTCATTCGCCAGGTGTTGTCGAATCGACAATAAATCTTCACTTCCGTACATGCAGTGAATGCAATCATATAAAGGTGAGTACACATTGATCGGTTCTTTCTGAGAATGATCTTTGTCGATGTGATCCATTAGAAGGTGTTTTACATAAATCCATTTTCGACAAGCCGAGAACATTAGACATTTCACCGGCTTCACATTCTTCTGTCGATTATCCAAAAGTTCTAACATCTCCGTACTGAACGTATGTTCTTGGTCGGAGCAAATGATTATTTTCAAATCCCTCTGGTCCGGGTGAAACGTCCGCTGATGCATCTGAACATTGTACGCCGCGCAACTTCGATAGAAACACTGCGAACATTGATATTTCGACGCACCGTGCACTTTCGCAATGTGATCTACTAGTCCGTGGCAGTGTATAAAGTCCTCTTCACAATAGCAGCAATACAACGCACCCATATCTTGGCTATGATTCAATGTAACGTGAAATTGCATGTCCTGGGAAGAGTTCGTCGTGAACAGACAATTCGACCCCATGCACTCATACAGGTTCTCCAAATGGAATTCTCGCTTCAGCATTTCACAGATCTCCTTACTTTTCTGGCAATTTGAAGGACCATTTGTTAGCCATGAGTCGTGCGAAATTCAGCTCCGGTCGCCCAAGAAGGTTAATGACGCTGGGGTTCTGCTCTATGAACTCCTTGGAATGGGGCCGAGTATGTACGTAACAAATCCGGGGCGTGACGTAAGTATCATTAAAATTAACTTATCAGCTAGGTGGTTAGCAACCGACAAGTATATCACACAAGTCGGGTGCTACCACGGCTCTATTTAACTTCCTACTGAGTGGTGGTCACAAATTCCCCAATGAGTGGAATGGTGGATTGCCCGCGATTGCTCAGCCTTCCCCGGGGAAGGCTGTATTTTTTTTTCAATGTAAAAAATTGTACACGTACTCGTACCCATTGTTACAACGTAACAACTCCCCCCTTACCACAAGAGGATTTCCCGAAATCCGAATTCTAGCTCGTGGTTACAGATCGTTTGGTTCATTCTCGTGGTTACAGATCGTTTGACGCGACGCGTGGTCTATTAGTAAGATAAGCTTATCCGCCTCTATCCCAGGAAGGAAATTTGGCGGGTCAGCACTCACCGTGTGCTACCCCCTTATTATAACAATTAGACTTCATTCGCTAGTTTCTACCTTTATTCTATAGCCATTACTCGTTAATCGCTAATTTCTATCTTTATTCCATAGCAATTACTCTTTATTCGCTAATTTTCTATCTTTATTCAATAGCAATTAATCGTTAATCGCTAGTTTCTATATTTATTCTATAGCAATTACTCTTTATCCACTAACTTCTGTCTTTATTCTCAAGTAATTCTCCTCATACCCCCCTATTCTGTCAGTGTTTGTTCTTGTGAGCTAATTCTTATCTATCTCCAGATGATGTAATTAGTTCAACCTAATCTGCTAGACTCAGTTTTTCGAAAATAATATTTAGCTAATACGTTGATTTCTACTTAATCTTTATCTAGGCGAAATTCTAATCCATTTGGTTTTTGTGTTTTCTTCTTCTACCTCAATATGTTTTGTCGCCCATTAATCTTTCCACGAACTAATATTACCTAACTACCAACTAAAACTAATATTTATTTAAACTAACTTTTAACTCAATCTCACTAATGCACTATGATTCTACCACGTTCCACCTAACACTCTGTGCTTCTATCTAAAGTTACCTATGACTCTTTAGCTTTTCTAAATTCTACCTAAATCTATGTGATTATGGCTAATTTTTTTTTGTTTAAAGCTTAGAGAATTAAGTTTAAATTTTTAAGACAAAGATTTTAAGTTTAGATTTCCAAGCTTAGTTGTTTAAGTTTGAATATCAGCACTTAGAATTTAAATCTAGATCCTATGAGTTAGATTTTAAGTTTAGAATTTAAGGATTATATACTTTATCATCTAAATCCTGAGTGTTCCTTCCTCGAAACCCTCTAGTTAAAGTACTTTTTTAAGTCCTTGGCGTGCCATGTTCCTGCATTCTGGCCCTTTCCATCTACCGGTAGGTAAATCCATCTTGATACTCGTTTCTTGACCCAGAAGGGTCCCACGTACTCAGGCGCTAGCTTTGCGGAATAAAATTTTGCTGCGTCCGAGATGGTATAATTTTTCCGCCAAACGGCCTCTCCTTCCGCAAACGTTACGTCACGCCTACGCAAGTTGTATCTATGTGCACTCTGCGTAGCTGCGTGTTTCATGCGCTCCAGCACATCCGTGCGTACTCTGGCGAGCTCTTCGGCCCTAGCTTCGGGCTCTACTGCTGCCTACCCCTCTCCTGGCCGTTCCTGGCCGTCATGGTACGTTACCATCTCCCTGCCAAAGTTATAAAAGTATGGGATGACTTGAGTTACCTCGTGTTTGCAAGTACGTAGCGCACAGGCAATCTTCGCCAGGTGTTGATCCCAAACCCGGTGGTTGTCAGCGACGTAGGAACGCAACATTCTCTTAATGTCCTGGTTCCGTCGTTCTGCCGGGTTAGCTTGTGGGTGGTATAATGCGGTGTACTTAATTTTTGTCCCGTACTCCCCCACTAGCTGCTGCATTAGTTTTCCCCGAAACTGGACTCCATTGTCGCACACAAGCCATTTCGGTACTCCGAACACCAGGAATACTTGCTCTTCAAGTAAACGACAAACAGAGGCGGCAGTCACCGTTCGCACTGGGAACAACACTGTGAATTTACTCACGTAGTCCACGACCGTGAGGATATGAGTATATCCCCGGGTAGATCTAGGTAAGGGGCCCACCAAGTCGACACACACCATCTCCCATGGCTGTTGTGGTTCGCCACTTCGGGAGACCATAAACCCAGCCTGAGCTTGTCGCTCTACTTTATTTGCTTGGCACACCTTACATTTTCGTACGTAGCAGCTCACATCCACGGACATCTTGGGCCAATAATGCTTCGTGGCCACTCGAGACTGCGTGCGACTGACCCCCATATGTCCCGCCGTTGGATCGTCATGGCAGTGACGAAGAATTTCCTTTCGTTCCGCCTTGGGCACCACCCTTTTCCATGCGTCCTCCCCTTCCAACTCTGGGTATCGACCCGGCACATGCTTCCAGAGTGAGCCTCCCACCACCCGCCAATCTGCGAAACGTCCTGGTGCCTTCGAAACCTTCTGTTTCATCTCTTCAAGCCACTTATCCTCCGTGGTCAACAGCGTTGCTACCTCTTCTCGCGGTACCATCCGAGATAGTGCATCTGGCATGAGATGTTCCTTCCCCTTTCTATGGATTATCTCGAAGGGATATTGTTGAAGCCGGATCGCCCACCTAGTCAACCGCCCTGACGGGTCCTTCAGATTGTTTAGCCACACGAGAGAGTAATGATCGGTAACCACTGTGAACTTGGCCCCCTCCACATATGGCCTCAGCTTTTCCACAGCCCACAACACCGCGAAACACTCCTTCTCTGTGGTGGTATACTTCTTTTCGGCCCTCGACAGTGATCGGCTAAGGTAACAGATTACCTTCTCTCCTTCAGCGTGCTGTTGTGGCAGAACGGCCCCCAAACCCAGATCTGAAGCATCGGTCTGTATCGAAAAAGGTAGACTGTAGTCCGGGCAGGTAAGGATTGGGGCAGTAGAAAGTTTCACCTTCGCCTGGGTGAAAGCAGCTTGACAGTCCTGGGTCCACTCGAACTTTTGGTGCTTCTTAAGAAGATTCGTGAGTGGCGCTGTCAGCGTGGCAAAGTCGGGTATGAATCTCCTATACCAAGAGACCATTGCCAGGAACTGCCGTACTCCCTTCACGTTTTTAGACGAGGGAATCTCCATCAGACTCCTTACCTTGTCCGGATCCACGTTCAAACCCCTCTCGTCTACGACGTAACCCAGGTATTTCAATTGGGGACGACAAAACTCGCACTTATCCCGGGACACCTTCAGACCCGCCTGCCTCAACCGTCGGAAGACTTCCCTCAAGGTCTCCAAATACTTCCTGCGTCACCACGATGATATCATCGAGATAGGTGAACACACAAGGTTCGAGATCCGGTCCAAGCACTTGGTCAATCAGCCACTGCCATGTCACTGGGGCATTTTGCAAGCCAAATGGCATCCTCCGAAACTGAAAGATACCTCGATGGGGCACGGTAAAGGCCGTATACTTCCGCGATTGTTCTGCCACTGGCACCTGCCAATAAGCTGACTTAATATCGAGCGACGATAAGTATTTTGCGTCGCGTAATTTATCTAACGTGGCTGATACGTACGGGATTGGGTATACATCGTGTTCAGTGACCCTATTCAGTTTCCGGTAGTCGACGCAAAACCGATAGATGCCGTCCTTTTTCTTCACCAAGAGAATGGGTGAGGCCCATGGGCTCGCCGAAGGCTTCACTATCCCTTGCTCCAACATCTCGTTGAGCTCCGCGTCCACATGCTTTTGTACGGCCGGCGAGATCAGATAGTAGCGTTGCTTAATGGGGGGTGAGTTGGTCTTGATGACATGCTCTACCCTGTTAGTGCAGCCAACACCATCCCCCATCAATTGGAACTCTTCCTGGAGCAATTGGCTCAGGGCACCCTCCTCCAATCCTGTGAGGCGACTCCGCGGCTTCAACTGTTCGCCAGAGTCTCCTTGCAATGCGCTGATGAAGCTCCAACTCTCTTCACTCAAGGCCATTACCAGGCCGAAACGTCTGACGAAGTCCACCCCCAATATGAGCATGCGGTAGCGACGGAACCACAAGCATTCGAAGCCACTCCTGCTTCTCCCTTTTGCTGGATTGGGACCATTACGGCCCCCGTAATTGCACATCCCTGACTATTGGCCATTCGGATCACCTTTTGGTTGGAGTTCAGAAGCTCTACATCCAGCTCGTCTAACACCTTCCAACCTTCTTCCCCTACCACTGTATTAGTGGTGCCCGAATCCAAGAGACCCAAGAACTTGCGACCGTATATCTCCACCTCCAGGTATGGTCGGTTATCCCCCTGTCTCTTCGCCAACAAATAGTTCAATTGCGCCTCCGTTGCGGCCCCTCCTATATTGCTCTCTGTGTCCAGGCTGCCTCCTACTGGACACAACGTCCGTTTCCCTGAGTCGATCGATTTCGACCTTCGGCTTCGGAGTTTCTGGCTATCGACCTCTCATTCGTTCTCGAATCCGGTGGGGCTCGGGCGCTACGAGGATGGTTCGGTTGACTCTGGCAATTTGGGCATGTCGCTCTTCTGACACCTTGCCGCCCACAACCAAAGCATCTCTGGGGCTCTCGACAGTCCCTGGACGTATGACCATTGCCCTTGCAGTTCCAGCAACGCACCAGATTTCCCTGCAGAGGCGCTAGATTCATTCCGTCATTTTTTCAGCCGGTCGATTAGAATTCTGATTTTCGACGCCATCCTGGATTTTCCGCGCTTCTAAGTTCTTAAGCTAAAAAGGGAAACTACTTACTTAAGAGTAGAATAAAACACAAATTTTATTTCAAACGGAATCTTGATTAAAGTTACAAGTCAAAGGAATTTCAGCCGCTCCTTTTCTGTCTCGCAATCCTCGCAATCTAGCTGTCGCTCCTTGCACACTCTGCCTGGAATCTGTTATTTGGTTGAAGGTCCCAGGTCCTCAACTGGTCAATTGCTTCCCCTATTTCAACTGCCTACCACCGTGATGCTGTGATCTACTTCTGCTTGGATTTGACACTAATTTTCAATTTTCACCCTATCACTGATTTCAACACCGAAAATTTCGAAGAAATTACCCCGCGGTAATCTCCTTTTATGCCCCACGTTGGGCGCCAATTTGTTACCCACCCCGCCTAATTGAGGGGGGAGTGACCTCCGACTTGGTCCGTTTGGGTCCCGGGTTCGCTCAGGAGACTGGGCGTGGGCGCCACTCACTCACCCCAAGCATGGACCACGAGCCGCCGAGTGAGATTACGGCTCACCGAGGTCAAAGGGACCAGTTTTGGAAGTCGCCGCTGCGTATAGCACGACCCCCTTGCTCAGTCACCGGACCACCTAAACGCGAGTCAAGTACCGAACTTCTTTCCTGGGCCAAGAATATTTCTGACTGGGCCAAGAATATTTCTTTCGTATTTTCGAAAAAAGATATTTATTTACACAGCATCCGCGATCAAACGAATCTCAGAGTAGGTTCACTCACAATTCCAAACGTCTTACTCTACGTTAAATTACTCAAACTACCGTTTCTATAACCGAAATCCACCACTCCACTATGACAAACTGAATTTACATACGAAATACTCTTGAAAATCTTAAATACGAGTAAAGTTCTGACGCTGTTTTCAGCTATACTACTTAAGACTAGTAATGTATTCGACGAACGAAATACAGCGAAAACTTCTGTGCGGAATCGAGCGAAGTAAAGTTCCGCACACCGACACCGGGGGCAGTATAAATTACCACTGATGACATTTAACAAGTGCATTGCATTTGAATTCGGTGCATATAAATTTAAATAACCGGCATCAAAAATGATAATATCGGCAAAACAAAAACTATTGTTGCAAGGATGCGCGGTTCATCCATCCATTTTCACCAATTTTTCAATAAAATATCCGCAAACTCGAATGAAATTATGAGCTGTCACATTTTTCGCATCAATTTAAGGTCCTGGGTCATTAAATGGCCGCGAAATTTAACTTATACATTGTGCAGCGCCATCTCAGAGCGAGTCATTGCGTTGTCTTCGAAGACTCTTATACGCCTTCGAACACATTACTGACGAGCAAAACCAAACGAAACGATATTCCGCGCCAGGCTGATTTTGTATGGGATTTGACACTTCGTTCCGTTTCGCGTCGAATACATTTCAGGGCTTTAAGACTAAAAAAAAAATTCTTCCATTAAATCTAAATTGCGCACTAACCTTCTTCCTTCGGTCGGCCAAAAGGTTAAAAAGCCAAAAAGCCAACCCCGATTCCAGCCGAGTCCCGGTTCAGTCATGGGCTAGTTTCTTCACGACCAGATTCGTCTATTAACTTCCTTCGCCGTCGCAACCCGAATGTTCGGATTAATGCCTGATTTTGATTTTATCAATTTTCAAAATTGTTCCACTGCTCGCTTTCGCCGTCGCACAAAGAATCTGATTATCAATTTTCAAAATTACTCCACTGCTCGCTTTCACCGTCGCACAAAGAATCTGTACCTGATTATCAATTTTCCAAAATTATTCAACTACTCGCTGTCGCCGTCGCACAAAGAATCTGTACCTGATTATCAATTTTCAAAATTATTCCACTGCTCGCTTTCGCCGTCACACAAAGAATCTGTACCTGATTATCAATTTTCAAAATTATTCCACCGCTCGCTTTCGCCGTCGCACAAAGAAACTGTACCTGATCATCAATTTTCAAAATTATTCAACTGCTCGCTTTCGCCGTCGCACAAAGAATCTGTACCTGATTATCAATTTTCAAAATTATTCCACTGCTCGCTTTCGCCGTCGCACAAAGAATCTGTGCCTGATTATCAATTTTCAAAATTATTCAACTGCTCGCTTTCGCCGTCGCACAAAGAATGGAAAATTTTTCTTCATCAGGTCCCGCTGCTTTCTCTTTTCGAGTCCCGTAAGTTCTCCTTTCCTGTATGACTGGGTGAATGTACTCTCGCACGCGCCTAGCGAGTATTTCCACCACCCACTGGGTTTACAATCCAATAACTTCTCATGGCTGTCGGGTTTAAGTCCACCCCTGAGTTTCGTTGGCGTGTAAGTTAGGTATTTTACAGGTGACTGTTGATGTTGAATTGTATGCACACAAATTTGATTTGTCGCTACTATGTTTTTTTGCAATGAGGGCACCGATAAAGCGGCTTTTTATTACAAAACGACTTTCGTTTACTTTGCCACCGATGTAGACAAGACTAGTTGTTTTGATTGATGTTATATCTATCTGACTGCCCTGGGTAGCCAACGGATGTAAAGACTTGATAAAAACCAAGCCACAAACATGGAGCAGCTTATTTGGATGTTCATTCGCCAGGTGTTGTCGAATCGACAATAAATCTTCACTTCCGTACATGCAGTGAATGCAATCATATAAAGGTGAGTACACATTGATCGGTTCTTTCTGAGAATGATCTTTGTCGATGTGATCCATTAGAAGGTGTTTTACATAAATCCATTTTCGACAAGCCGAGAACATTAGACATTTCACCGGCTTCACATTCTTCTGTCGATTATCCAAAAGTTCTAACATCTCCGTACTGAACGTATGTTCTTGGTCGGAGCAAATGATTATTTTCAAATCCCTCTGGTCCGGGTGAAACGTCCGCTGATGCATCTGAACATTGTACGCCGCGCAACTTCGATAGAAATACTGCGAACATTGATATTTCGACGCACCGTGCACTTTCGCAATGTGATCTACTAGTCCGTGGCAGTGTATAAAGTCCTCTTCACAATAGCAGCAATACAACGCACCCATATCTTGGCTATGATTCAATGTAACGTGAAATTGCATGTCCTGGGAAGAGTTCGTCGTGAACAGACAATTCGACCCCATGCACTCATACAGGTTCTCCAAATGGAATTCTCGCTTCAGCATTTCACAGATCTCCTTACTTTTCTGGCAATTTGAAGGACCATTTGTTAGCCATGAGTCGTGCGAAATTCAGCTCCGGTCGCCCAAGAAGGTTAATGACGCTGGGGTTCTGCTCTATGAACTCCTTGGAATGGGGCCGAGTATGTACGTAACAAATCCGGGGCGTGACGTAAGTATCATTAAAATTAACTTATCAGCTAGGTGGTTAGCAACCGACAAGTATATCACACAAGTCGGGTGCTACCACGGCTCTATTTAACTTCCTACTGAGTGGTGGTCACAAATTCCCCAATGAGTGGAATGGTGGATTGCCCGCGATTGCTCAGCCTTCCCCGGGGAAGGCTGTATTTTTTTTTCAATGTAAAAAATTGTACACGTACTCGTACCCATTGTTACAACGTAACAACTCCCCCCTTACCACAAGAGGATTTCCCGAAATCCGAATTCTAGCTCGTGGTTACAGATCGTTTGGTTCATTCTCGTGGTTACAGATCGTTTGACGCGACGCGTGGTCTATTAGTAAGATAAGCTTATCCGCCTCTATCCCAGGAAGGAAATTTGGCGGGTCAGCACTCACCGTGTGCTACCCCCTTATTATAACAATTAGACTTCATTCGCTAGTTTCTACCTTTATTCTATAGCCATTACTCGTTAATCGCTAATTTCTATCTTTATTCCATAGCAATTACTCTTTATTCGCTAATTTTCTATCTTTATTCAATAGCAATTAATCGTTAATCGCTAGTTTCTATATTTATTCTATAGCAATTACTCTTTATCCACTAACTTCTGTCTTTATTCTCAAGTAATTCTCCTCATACCCCCCTATTCTGTCAGTGTTTGTTCTTGTGAGCTAATTCTTATCTATCTCCAGATGATGTAATTAGTTCAACCTAATCTGCTAGACTCAGTTTTTCGAAAATAATATTTAGCTAATACGTTGATTTCTACTTAATCTTTATCTAGGCGAAATTCTAATCCATTTGGTTTTTGTGTTTTCTTCTTCTACCTCAATATGTTTTGTCGCCCATTAATCTTTCCACGAACTAATATTACCTAACTACCAACTAAAACTAATATTTACTTAAACTAACTTTTAACTCAATCTCACTAATGCACTATGATTCTACCACGTTCCACCTAACACTCTGTGCTTCTATCTAAAGTTACCTATGACTCTTTAGCTTTTCTAAATTCTACCTAAATCTATGTGATTATGGCTAATTTTTTTTTGTTTAAAGCTTAGAGAATTAAGTTTAAATTTTTAAGACAAAGATTTTAAGTTTAGATTTCCAAGCTTAGTTGTTTAAGTTTGAATATCAGCACTTAGAATTTAAATCTAGATCCTATGAGTTAGATTTTAAGTTTAGAATTTAAGGATTATATACTTTATCATCTAAATCCTGAGTGTTCCTTCCTCGAAACCCTCTAGTTAAAGTACTTTTTTAAGTCCTTGGCGTGCCATGTTCCTGCATTCTGGCCCTTTCCATCTACCGGTAGGTAAATCCATCTTGATACTCGTTTCTTGACCCAGAAGGGTCCCACGTACTCAGGCGCTAGCTTTGCGGAATAAAATTTTGCTGCGTCCGAGATGGTATAATTTTTCCGCCAAACGGCCTCTCCTTCCGCAAACGTTACGTCACGCCTACGCAAGTTGTATCTATGTGCACTCTGCGTAGCTGCGTGTTTCATGCGCTCCAGCACATCCGTGCGTACTCTGGCGAGCTCTTCGGCCCTAGCTTCGGGCTCTACTGCTGCCTACCCCTCTCCTGGCCGTTCCTGGCCGTCATGGTACGTTACCATCTCCCTGCCAAAGTTATAAAAGTATGGGATGACTTGAGTTACCTCGTGTTTGCAAGTACGTAGCGCACAGGCAATCTTCGCCAGGTGTTGATCCCAAACCCGGTGGTTGTCAGCGACGTAGGAACGCAACATTCTCTTAATGTCCTGGTTCCGTCGTTCTGCCGGGTTAGCTTGTGGGTGGTATAATGCGGTGTACTTAATTTTTGTCCCGTACTCCCCCACTAGCTGCTGCATTAGTTTTCCCCGAAACTGGACTCCATTGTCGCACACAAGCCATTTCGGTACTCCGAACACCAGGAATACTTGCTCTTCAAGTAAACGACAAACAGAGGCGGCAGTCACCGTTCGCACTGGGAACAACACTGTGAATTTACTCACGTAGTCCACGACCGTGAGGATATGAGTATATCCCCGGGTAGATCTAGGTAAGGGGCCCACCAAGTCGACACACACCATCTCCCATGGCTGTTGTGGTTCGCCACTTCGGGAGACCATAAACCCAGCCTGAGCTTGTCGCTCTACTTTATTTGCTTGGCACACCTTACATTTTCGTACGTAGCAGCTCACATCCACGGACATCTTGGGCCAATAATGCTTCGTGGCCACTCGAGACTGCGTGCGACTGACCCCCATATGTCCCGCCGTTGGATCGTCATGGCAGTGACGAAGAATTTCCTTTCGTTCCGCCTTGGGCACCACCCTTTTCCATGCGTCCTCCCCTTCCAACTCTGGGTATCGACCCGGCACATGCTTCCAGAGTGAGCCTCCCACCACCCGCCAATCTGCGAAACGTCCTGGTGCCTTCGAAACCTTCTGTTTCATCTCTTCAAGCCACTTATCCTCCGTGGTCAACAGCGTTGCTACCTCTTCTCGCGGTACCATCCGAGATAGTGCATCTGGCATGAGATGTTCCTTCCCCTTTCTATGGATTATCTCGAAGGGATATTGTTGAAGCCGGATCGCCCACCTAGTCAACCGCCCTGACGGGTCCTTTAGATTGTTTAGCCACACGAGAGAGTAATGATCGGTAACCACTGTGAACTTGGCCCCCTCCACATATGGCCTCAGCTTTTCCACAGCCCACAACACCGCGAAACACTCCTTCTCTGTGGTGGTATACTTCTTTTCGGCCCTCGACAGTGATCGGCTAAGGTAACAGATTACCTTCTCTCCTTCAGCGTGCTGTTGTGGCAGAACGGCCCCCAAACCCAGATCTGAAGCATCGGTCTGTATCGAAAAAGGTAGACTGTAGTCCGGGCAGGTAAGGATTGGGGCAGTAGAAAGTTTCACCTTCGCCTGGGTGAAAGCAGCTTGACAGTCCTGGGTCCACTCGAACTTTTGGTGCTTCTTAAGAAGATTCGTGAATGGCGCTGTCAGCGTGGCAAAGTCGGGTATGAATCTCCTATACCAAGAGACCATTGCCAGGAACTGCCGTACTCCCTTCACGTTTTTAGACGAGGGAATCTCCATCAGACTCCTTACCTTGTCCGGATCCACGTTCAAACCCCTCTCGTCTACGACGTAACCCAGGTATTTCAATTGGGGACGACAAAACTCGCACTTATCCCGGGACACCTTCAGACTCGCCTGCCTCAACCGTCGGAAGACTTCCCTCAAGGTCTCCAAATACTTCCTGCGTCACCACGATGATATCATCGAGATAGGTGAACACACAAGGTTCGAGATCTGGTCCAAGCACTTGGTCAATCAGCCACTGCCATGTCACTGGGGCATTTTGCAAGCCAAATGGCATCCTCCGAAACTGAAAGATACCTCGATGGGGCACGGTAAAGGCCGTATACTTCCGCGATTGTTCTGCCACTGGCACCTGCCAATAAGCTGACTTAATATCGAGCGACGATAAGTATTTTGCGTCGCGTAATTTATCTAACGTGGCTGATACGTACGGGATTGGGTATACATCGTGTTCAGTGACCCTATTCAGTTTCCGGTAGTCGACGCAAAACCGATAGATGCCGTCCTTTTTCTTCACCAAGAGAATGGGTGAGGCCCATGGGCTCGCCGAAGGCTTCACTATCCCTTGCTCCAACATCTCGTTGAGCTCCGCGTCCACATGCTTTTGTACGGCCGGCGAGATCAGATAGTAGCGTTGCTTAATGGGGGGTGAGTTGGTCTTGATGACATGCTCTACCCTGTTAGTGCAGCCAACACCATCCCCCATCAATTGGAACTCTTCCTGGAGCAATTGGCTCAGGGCACCCTCCTCCAATCCTGTGAGGCGACTCCGCGGCTTCAACTGTTCGCCAGAGTCTCCTTGCAATGCGCTGATGAAGCTCCAACTCTCTTCACTCAAGGCCATTACCAGGCCGAAACGTCTGACGAAGTCCACCCCCAATATGAGCATGCGGTAGCGACGGAACCACAAGCATTCGAAGCCACTCCTGCTTCTCCCTTTTGCTGGATTGGGACCATTACGGCCCCCGTAATTGCACATCCCTGACTATTGGCCATTCGGATCACCTTTTGGTTGGAGTTCAGAAGCTCTACATCCAGCTCGTCTAACACCTTCCAACCTTCTTCCCCTACCACTGTATTAGTGGTGCCCGAATCCAAGAGATCCAAGAACTTGCGACCGTATATCTCCACCTCCAGGTATGGTCGGTTATCCCCCTGTCTCTTCGCCAACAAATAGTTCAATTGCGCCTCCGTTGCGGCCCCTCCTATATTGCTCTCTGTGTCCAGGCTGCCTCCTACTGGACACAACGTCCGTTTCCCTGAGTCGATCGATTTCGACCTTCGGCTTCGGAGTTTCTGGCTATCGACCTCTCATTCGTTCTCGAATCCGGTGGGGCTCGGGCGCTACGAGGATGGTTCGGTTGACTCTGGCAATTTGGGCATGTCGCTCTTCTGACACCTTGCCGCCCACAACCAAAGCATCTCTGGGGCTCTCGACAGTCCCTGGACGTATGACCATTGCCCTTGCAGTTCCAGCAACGCACCAGATTTCCCTGCAGAGGCGCTAGATTCATTCCGTCATTTTTTCAGCCGGTCGATTAGAATTCTGATTTTCGACGCCATCCTGGATTTTCCGCGCTTCTAAGTTCTTAAGCTAAAAAGGGAAACTACTTACTTAAGAGTAGAATAAAACACAAATTTTATTTCAAACGGAATCTTGATTAAAGTTACAAGTCAAAGGAATTTCAGCCGCTCCTTTTCTGTCTCGCAATCCTCGCAATCTAGCTGTCGCTCCTTGCACACTCTGCCTGGAATCTGTTATTTGGTTGAAGGTCCCAGGTCCTCAACTGGTCAATTGCTTCCCCTATTTCAACTGCCTACCACCGTGATGCTGTGATCTACTTCTGCTTGGATTTGACACTAATTTTCAATTTTCACCCTATCACTGATTTCAACACCGAAAATTTCGAAGAAATTACCCCGCGGTAATCTCCTTTTATGCCCCACGTTGGGCGCCAATTTGTTACCCACCCCGCCTAATTGAGGGGGGAGTGACCTCCGACTTGGTCCGTTTGGGTCCCGGGTTCGCTCAGGAGACTGGGCGTGGGCGCCACTCACTCACCCCAAGCATGGACCACGAGCCGCCGAGTGAGATTACGGCTCACCGAGGTCAAAGGGACCAGTTTTGGAAGTCGCCGCTGCGTATAGCACGACCCCCTTGCTCAGTCACCGGACCACCTAAACGCGAGTCAAGTACCGAACTTCTTTCCTGGGCCAAGAATATTTCTGACTGGGCCAAGAATATTTCTTTCGTATTTTCGAAAAAAGATATTTATTTACACAGCATCCGCGATCAAACGAATCTCAGAGTAGGTTCACTCACAATTCCAAACGTCTTACTCTACGTTAAATTACTCAAACTACCGTTTCTATAACCGAAATCCACCACTCCACTATGACAAACTGAATTTACATACGAAATACTC